>LOEQ01004522.1:0-16554 GCA_001685075.1 Bramus lutescens
AGAGAGAGAGAGAGAGAGAGAGAGAGAGAGAGAGAACTCCATGCACGTCAATCTTTGAAAACCCATCTCTCCGTGTCAGGATTCTTTCAACCAAGACACTAAAAAACAGCCATACTTTAAAAGCTGGGTGCTGAATTCCGTAGATAATGGTGTGTGGAAAACCCCAGAGAAATCACTTGCCTGTCTTCACTGAGGGGTTTGGTTGGTGTGTTGTTTTCTGTGCTTTAAAATGCATCTGTGTTGAGGTTCAGGCTTGGAGAAATGCAATTTTTCTGTGTGTTGTTAACGTGTTTGTCCAGGGAAAATGAGGACTTAATTTTTTCCTTACTGTATAAATAAATATTTATGTACAGTAATTATTGGATATTTATTTTTTATGGTTCAGAAATAGTACAACTTAATGCAGAAAGACATAGGAGAAATATATAAAAGAAATGAATATATCGGATATTTTCAGGTTGGGATGGGCTTATTTTTTGCCCCTATGATGTCTATTTCCTACATATGAAAAGTACGTGTGAGATTGCGCTTTGCAGTTTGTGCCTGGTCCTTTGCCCTAAAGGATCATAGACCCAGACATGATTTTGCTGCCCCCGACCCCCCCACCCAACGCTGCTTGTTACTATTCACGGGATTAATATTCTGTAGTCGACCTAAAAAATTTCGTCTTTACTCACTTAAAGGCTTCCCTAGTTTCATGTTGTTTTGTTTGCTAGGAGACAGTCTATTCAATCCATCCTTGTATGTAAATCTTTATCTTCATTTCAGACTCATTTCCTGAGGACAGACAGAAAGGTAGATCACTGGGGCAAAGTGAACTTGCATTTGTCGGTCCACATCACATTTCTTTTCCGTTGCTTCCTAGAAAGTCTGAATCAATTTTTGCTTCCACAAGCAGAATATGCTGTGTCCTGCTCTGCTTTGCTATTATGGTGGCAATTTTGTATACGGTCCCCTTTTCTCTTTCTGTCTCTTTTCGTCTTCATCCTCTTGTGTATTCTTGGCTCTTGGGTCCACTTGAATCTTCTGATTGCATGAGTGGGTATGCCTTCCCTCAAGGCTCTGGGCCTGATCCTCAGAAAGATCTGGAAGTACCTAAAAGAAACTCTCTGGTGAGGAGGAACTATTACAGCCTTCCATAGACACTTGACCTGAATCCATAGTCTGTTAGGGGCATAGGAAATCCTGGGGTAATGAAACTTGAGAAAAACACTGCTACGGAGCTTGATTTTGGTCAACTTTATTCACATAAAAGGTGAAGATTTGCCTATGAACTGAGGTGGGACAGGCCTTCAGTTCACAAATCATTCAGCTACCGCTTGTCCCAGGTCTTCCCTTTGGGAAGTTCAAAAGCATGTATGTGCTCCTGAAGTTGTCTGGTCTCTGGTCTTTCCTGAGGCCACTGATGGATTTTTATTTCTTTGGCATCCTTCTCTTCTATTTGGCATACTTCTTGAACTAATATAGGTAATTCATATTTTTATTGAATGTGGTCCATTTTATTAAGATTCTTTCATTTGTGCCAGACTGCTGTGTTTGTAAAATGCCTCTTTGTCCTTTGATCTATTTTATATCTTTCTCATTCATGATTTTTATTATTCATGGAGCGGGGAAGCAACTTTCAATTCACTACTGCTTGGCTATATAGAGAAATTGCTATTTCTTCATTTCTCGGTGGCTGGTCGGCTCTTCCTTATTACTGATGTTAGCAATAATAAGACTAGCCAATATACCATGAATGCTTCTTGTGCAACAGACACTGACCTAAGCATTTTATATTCATTAACTCATCTAAGCCTTCAAAATGCTAAAAGAAATGGTTATCCTCATTTTATAGATTAAGAAATTGAAACATACAAATTAATTTCCTGATGTCATAGAGTTATGCAGTCAAACCCAGGCCACATGGAGAAAAAAAGCCCATCTTCAAACTCACTCCTGTGTGTGGTTTCTAGAGGTGCTGGGCTGGACAAAGTGGTGTGTGTGTGTGTGTGTGTGTGCGCGCGCGCTTGCGACAATTTAAGTATCTCGTGATGGTATCTGTTCTCTCTTGAAATAATCAGTGTGAAAGGACCAATATGGACACAAGGCACCCCAAGACTAAGTTCTTAGCACAAAGGAGATTTATTTACCCCACAGAGACAAAGGGCAGGGAACAAGAGACAAAGGCAGGAGATAGAGGAAGAAGGAGAAGGAGAAAAGAACAAGGGAGAAGGGGAAGGGATATTTGTCCCTCTGGTACAAAGGACTGTCTCTGGATAGAGAGGAGACAGTCATGGCCCTTAGAAAACTGGTGGTTTATAAAGTTGAAAACGAAAACCCCATGCTAGGATGAGGTGTTTAATTTTGATGGGATATGTTAATTAGGGCATCCAAACGGGGGCTTTTGATTGATGGACTTCAGTATTTTGATAACTGGACCTTGGTAGTCAGCCTCAGGAGAAGTAGCCACAATAAGGGAACTGACCTTTGTGACTAGCTTTAAAAATGTAATCTAATGGTTTTTTAACAAGTAAGAGGAAAGAGGGGAAGGGCAAGGCCTTGCAGAGCTGTGTATGCCATGCTCAGGCTCGCTAGACCCTGTCACAGTGATTTTTACCATTGCTGGTTACTATAAGATGATATCTAGAGACAGGGCAGGGGCCATAGAGGCTGGAGTTCAGGAGCACTATATGCTTTAACTCCTCTCTGTCCAAAATAACGTCCCTTTTCTGTTTGATGATCAACCACCCAGTCCCTTTTCTATTTGGTGTCCTTCTTGCTGTCAGTGACAGTTATATAACAACAGCTTGTGGCCCCTTCTTTCTCTTTCGGCATCCCCCTTGTTGGAGGCTCAGCAGCCCGAGAGCCTCCTGATGCTGTCCCTCCAGGATCTGTCAAAGATTTTCTTTCAGGTGTATCCTAGTCTGTCATTGGAACCTTGGCTTCTGTCACTCAAGTTCCAGCGAGCTAGCACCATAGCCCAAACCGGGGGAGGTGGCAACCCTCTTCTGTCAGTGTTACCTTGAACTTACCCTGGTATTGTCCCAACCTTCTCTCATTAGTCCAGAACCCATGCCCGCCCTTTTTGCCCCAATGCAAATTCAACCTTGATGAAGCATAAGCTTTAATGGTAAGTTATGGGAAGCAAAGGGAGGGGCTGGGAAAGTGTCTTTCCAGTGAGGTCTTTGTATCGAAAGAGGTGAATGAGCGCCACCTGGACAATTCTCTGGAAACTGCGGCAAGATCTGTTGTCTGGCTCCCTTCAGTAAAAACTCCTCAGGTTCTCCATGTCTCCACAGGATATTTCCAATTGACGAGGAGAAGGCTAGGCATTAAAGACAGAAGAGAAAATATACTAAAAAATTCCAAAATATAACAATGAATTCTTTCTCACATAAACTTTGTGAAAGTCTGTCCTCAGCTTTTGGGGTCTTACAATGAGCTTCTAGACTTGTTTCTACTTGAACATCTTTGTGATCTATTTTCTTTATGTTAAAAATTGTTATCCCTCTTTTCCAGTTTCTTGAAGTTCAGGCTTGAGTTGTTATGTGCTTTTCCCTTTCCCCTCACAAACAAAATATTTAATACTATGAATTTTCCTTTGAATGCAGCTTTAGGCTTACTTCAAAAAATATTTTTACTTATAATAATATGAATTAATTTCATAGCTTCATGCATGTTAGGTTGAACCACTGAGCTATATTCATAGCCAAAGACTATTTCTTGAGTTTTAATACATAGTATTCAGACTTTAACTATATATAATAATTACATAATATACATTATATATTGTGAATATTATAAATGCATATATTCTAGGGACTTGAAGTGTGGATCAGTGGTTAAGAGCATGTACTGCTTTTGCAGAGGACCCAGTTAGGTTCTCAGCACCCATTTTGGGTGTCCCACAGCCACCTCTAACTTCAGCTTCTGGGAGATCTGGTGCTTCTGGGAGCTCCAGCACTCACAAGCACAGACCCATGTACAGATCCCTGAGCCCCACACCGCATAATTAAAATTAGTCAAGCAAATCTTAAATAGATTCTCCATTGAGGATAAGAGCATTCGCTTGCAATAACATTTAAAACACTTCTGTTATCTCCTAGTTCTTTGCAGTATTAATTTAAAATTTTTAAGATGAGTTTTTCTTAAAAATTAATATTTTCTTAAATCATATTAATTTCATCTTTATTATAAGAGAAATCTAGTAAACTTCTGCTGCATTATCAATAAATGATTTCCTAAATAGTCAATTATTAGAAATGAGAAAATAAATGGTTAACTCAGATCTCTGTGACAGCTGACCTGGAGTTCCCAGAATCCCTCACGGGAACTGAACAGATGCTCAGTGTGGTTTGGTACCCATTTGTAGCAGAGTTCTCAGAATCCTTCACGGGAACTGTACAGATGCTCATTGTGGTTTGGTACCCATTTGTAGCAGCCTTCACTGGGGCTTCAACATCAGTGGTGATGAACTGGGGTCCTGTGGCTTCCTTGGACTTTCTGGTTTATTGGTGTCTTGGTCCACCCGAAGTATCTGGGTAATGGATTTTCCAGAGTGTTGGGACTTCACTTCCTCCCTGCTGCTCACTCTAGTGACCTTTCTCTTTTGGTTATTGTGGCCTTGCCTTATGCGTGACTTGTGCAAGTTTGAGAACCAGTAGGAGGCAAAGTTCATAAGACATAATTGTATTATTACCCTAGCCACATGGAGGAAGAGACCTGGTCAGTCGTCCTCATCAACTTAGACCATGAAACTCAATATGGGCAAGTTCAGCAGAACCACCATATACGGGCTGCCCATGCATGCTTTAGCATTACCAGGACATAAATTTCATTTTTCTTAACCCTCAGGGGTATTTCTGAGAACTATTATTACATGTTTTAAATGAATACACAGAAAAGAAAAATTCCAAGTCATTTCAACACTCAAAAGATAGCTACTACTCATATTTTGTTTCCTTCCTAATGTGTTTACATGAATATATCTAGCAATTTTGCTGTGTGTGAGTACGTGTGTGTGTGTTTAGTACAGTGTGACAACATTAAACACATTGGAACTATATGATATAATTACTTTTCTTCCATAATATATATATTATGCAGATATAACAAACATATTATAGATATAATTACTTTTTTCTACTTTTTGAGGCCCAGTAGTAAATGTAGAGATGTTTCTTTAATGTACTTGTTTTTGTCCTTTTGCCATGTGGGTTATTTATCATCTTTGATTTTGACATGTACCTTGAGTGTGTTTAGGCCTCTGATTATTTGGCTAAAGTCCTAGAAGCAGAGGTGCTTCATTGTGAGTATCTGAAATGCTGCTGTGATTTACCCGCCAATCTTTCATAATGGCGCTGCTAATTTTAGCGGCATGCAAGAGGGACAGCTGACCCTAACTTTGAAGTAGTTTGCACCCCACCCCCATTTTTAAAACTTCATCCTTAAGAAGCAAAATTGATGCTTTAATCTGTATTTGTTTACTCATTGTGCTAGATTTCTAACATTTATATTTTTTCTTTTCTAAATTGACCACTTAATATCAACTATATTTCCATTGTTATTTCGTTTTTTTCTTATTTGTGAGAAGTTTATGTATATTGCACTATAAGATTTATGCTCTGTGGATAATGTGACTTCGAGATTTTATTAACATATAACTGTGATTGTTGTTACTTCATTCCGTAATGTTTCATACTTTCTGTTGCTGTGTCCCTCATCTTTAGTGTCTCTTTGACACTAAAAATTTTAAATCTCTAGTTTTAAATGTCTTCATTTGAGTGTACTTAAACTGATCTATTAGAGCTTGTTTTAGAATGCAACATAAGACATGGGATTTTTAGTGTTGCTATTATTTACATAAATGCTTTCTTCTTTGAAAATTATTTTCTAATTTAAATCCAGTTATTGTTTAAAAATCTAGGAACCTCATTTAGATTGCCTTGTAAATGCCTGAATTATGTTATCTTAAATAATGCTTTCCTTTTTTTCTTCTTTGTTTTTATTTCTTTCTTGGTCAGCTGGCTAAACCTTCCAACACCTTTAGTCATGGGGTGTACCCGTCAATCTCCCTGAAACCCAGTACTCAGTTCCCGGATAGCAATTTCACTTCATTTCTTTCTCTCCCTTTTAGTTGGTTATCGTTGTTTTGGAATTTAAGGCTGTGTGAATGCTCGGCAAGCGCTCTTGCCACTTTTTCTTTTAAAACTTAAAAAAACAAAACCCTTTTCTAAAGGTTTGTAGACATTGTTTAATATTTTCTGACTTTTATAGCTCTGAGAGAGCTGGACGATCCTGACAAGAAAACCTACAGGCTGCCTGTTGTGCAAGCATGAGGATCAGAGTTCGGGTCTCCAGACCTCACATGCATGTTAGATAGGCATGTGGCTGGCTGCCTCGATTTCCAGCTCTCAGAAGGAAGAGACAGGGAATTCTCAGAACAAGCTGACTGGACAGTCTAGCTGTATTGGTGAGCTTTGGTCTCAATTGAGAAGCCCTTCTTTAATGAATAAGGAGTCGAGTTCTTGAGGAAGGTTCTGGATGTTAACTTCAGGCCTTCGCTTGCATGCACACACACTCCGGTCCCCCACCCACATAGAAACACACCCACCATACAGACACATGAACAAACAAACAAAATCCAAACCCACAAGCCAGATGTGGTATCACATCTGTAATCCAGCACTTGGGAGGGGAGACAGGAGGATCATATTAAAGGCCAGCCTGGGCTACAAGAGACTGGTTCAAACACCAAAGGAACAACAAAACAAAGCAAGCAAGCAAGCAAGCAAACAAACAAAAAACCAAAACCAAAACCCCAAATCCTTCACAATGATATGTCTACACTGTAGCCTTTTCTTTAGATTAATGTTGTCTGTCTCCTTAGGCATCAGGGTTAACTAATTTAAAATTAGGGTGGAAAAACCCTTGCAATTCTGTGTGTAGTTGTTTCAGGCATTCCCCTGTGTGCTTGAACTGTGTGGTGCGGTGTGGTGTGGTGCAGTGCGGTGCAGTGCAGTGCGGTGCAGTGTGGTGCGGTGCAGTGTGGTGCGGTGCAGTGTGGTGTGGTGTGGTGCAGTGCTGTGTGGTGTGGTGCAGTGCAGTGTGGTGTGGTGCAGTGCGGTGCAGTGCGGTGCAGCTCATCATTTTCTGCCTCCTATTTCTGTCATTGATTTATGCTCCATGTAGGTCCCCTGACCTCTCCTTCCCATTTCTGCTTTCTTTGCCCTTTGCTGTGCCTCCAGGGATGGGTCTCATACATGTTCTCAGTGCTACTGAATCCATAGTATCAACTCTCACTTTTGTCTCATCTAAATTAGTAAATGGATTCCGTTTTTGCTCTTTATTACTTTTTCCTTTGGGCTGTATCATAACCACCATTTTTGTCACAGAAAGATTGTCTTATTCTTATTTTTTCCTTAAAATATTATTTATGTGTGTGTGTTTATTTGTGTTTGTGTTTGCATATGTGTGTGCAAGTGTGTGTGGGATCCAGAGGTTGGTGTGTGGTGTCTCCCTCAGGCACTCCCCATCTGAGTTTTTGAGTCAGGGTCTCTGGCTGAAGCTGGAGTTCACTGATTCAGCTAGGCTGGCTGCCCAGTGAGCGCAGAGTCTTCCCACCTCTGCTTCCTCACTGTCATTTCAAGCACACACTGCCTTACCCAGCCCAGTGTGTGCTGAAGACCAGGCTCTCACAATAGTTTACAGGCTGAGCTCCCCCGCATAGCCCTTACTTTTGTGTGTACTTGGATTTATTGAGAATGTGGAACACTGGCTTTCTAAATGTTCCTTCTGTTTCTCACAGGAAATAGTTTTCAAAAATTTGACTTTCCCAGCAGTTTAAAAGCATCTGCCTTTCCCTACAATGTAGTTTTAGGATTTTGTTGTATTTTTTAATAGTTTGTAGTTGCAACAGTCTGTCCCTACAATGTAGTTTTAGGATTTTGAGGTAATTTTTAATAGTTTGCTTTTAGTTTAGGTGTCCCCAAAGGAGGAAGGCTTTCCCATCATTCTGTCACCAGGCCAGAGACATTAGGGCCTCTTGCTCTTAATCAAGAGCCCTCTTCTTTTAGCATATACCAATGCAAGTTTGAGCCACAAATCTTTCCAATAGATTTCTAAATTTTAAAACTGTGAATTTGAAAAATACAATGAAATAATTCGCTAATTATGAGCTTGTAAATTCTAGAGCCCAACACTGCATTTTATAGTCATGTTTTGGCTTTAAGGCCTGTCACATGCATGTATTCCTGCATGGTCCCAGATGCCTGCTGCTACCAAGAATGGTACATGATAAATATTGCTTAAATCCTGATTGGACTCAACTCACTCAGTTCTGTGTGTATCTGACAGCACCTTCACATGCCAAGTATAATAATTGGTGGGTTTCCTCTCTAATTCTTTCCCTGACTTTATTGTTGTATAATATAATATATAATAACAACATTATAACATTAATATAATTAATATATAACATAATGTGTTATAATTGTGGCATGCTCTCTAGGGGATAGAGAAAGAGAGTAAGGAGTGACCATTTGCTTTGGTAGCCCCCAAACAGCCCTTTTCCTGCTGCAGAAAGCATGTCCCTCCTTGCGTGGGAGAAGTGGCCCGACTTTCTGGTTTGGGAGGAAGGCGAGGCCGACAGTGGGTGGGAAATGAATCTCAGCCTCTCTAGCAGTTTTCTCTGGACTCATTCTGTTTCACAGGTGAAATTTACGCCTCCTGCAGGCCCTTCCCTCGTGTGCCTCATCCCCATAGCTCAAGAATACACTAGCATGTCTTCTCCCTGAAGGAAATGCATCTCCGAAGCAGTTGAGAGTTGCCACCCATCATTGGGGTTATCATTTTGTGTAGACTTGTGCATCTTCTTGAGAACAGAAACGGTTTGGGAGAGGATAAAAAAAATCTCTAACCGTCTACCCTCTACTGTTGTATCCTGAAAATTGTAATAATGTTTGCTTTGACATTTTCTTGTATATGTTCAAACTGGCATCATAACTGCAGGCTGTAGAACACTCAAGACAAGCATGAACTAGAAGGTGGAGGCAGGAGCCTGTCACTAAGCATCGCCCTGCCCTACCTCACAGACAGATGAAGGCTGCTCAATTTCACATCCAAGGACAGCAAAGCTTCCTCACTTCTGCGTCTTTGCTTCTTTGTTATGAGAAGTAAAGATGCGAATGTGCTCTAGCTTTTAAAATTCAGCATGTTTTAAAGTTTCCTTGAGTCTGGCTTCTGAAATCCTTTCAAAGAAGGCTTGGGGTCTTGCATTCTGCCTTCTTTTCTTCTTGTTCTCTACTCAATTTTACCTTTCTCCTATAAGTATCTCTTGCTTATTCCAGTTTGGATGTAGCTTTCACTGTGCCCTCGAGTCAGACTTCTTCTTTCATGTCTGTCCTTAGACCTCTGTGTCTCTATATAAACTGTCCTGTTTTGCAAAAGCTTCTGATCACGTGTCCCAGGAAGCTGTTCCAGACAGGCTTTAGAGCTTGAGCTGCCCTCCCTCCTGGCTTCTCTCTCTGGGTTTGTTCACCCATGGCAGGAGTGCCAGGGGAGCTTGAGGGAGGAATGTTCTGTTGGTTTGTCCTCTGTCAGGTGGGTGGATGTGGAGCAAGAGTTTATGAAGAAATGGGATCTCTGTGACCATCTGTCCATAGAGTCTGTTCGAGTCAAAAATACGAATTTTATGGACCTTCATTATAATTGTCCCTTGGTGTCCAAGGGAAATGGGTTCCTAGAAACCCAGTGGATATCATAATCCAGATGCTTGAGTTGCTTACAGAAGTGTAATGTTTGTGCACAATATATGCCCGGCTTCTGCATAGCTAAACCACCCCACCATAACGTCGAGAGTGTGCAATGCAATGCAGATGCCGTGCGCAGTTGTTACACTGAGTTGCCTAGAGAATAATGACAAGAAAAATCCCTGTGCACATTTAATATAGGCGCATCTCCTCCTCACCCCTCCATGGTGTGTGTATGTGTGTGTGTGTGTGTGTGTGTGTAAGTGCAAGTACACCTGACACACTATACAGGTGGAAGGCAGAAGACAGCCTTGAGAGTAAGTCTTCTCTTTTCACCTTATCTGAGAGTGCCCTTTTTGCTGTTTTTCTACTATATATGCGAGGCTGGCCTGTAAGCTACTGGGGATTCTGTCCCTAGCTCTCATCTCCCCGAAGGAGTGCTGGGATTGCAGATGCGCATGCTATGTATCTGGATTTTGTGGGAACTCTAGAGGCTTAGATTCAGGTTCTCAGTCTTTTACTCATCCCCAAGTGAGCCCATATCCCCAGCCCTCCCACAGAGAGTTTTGATTTGTGGTTGGTGGGACTCATAGGAACCCACAGATAGGGAGGGCCGACTGCACTGATTGAGTGTGCTGCTTTCAACACGGGCACTGCGATGCTTTCCCACGACTTGAAAACAGTTTGTCATCAGACAGTTCTGTTCACATGAATGGCAGAGCCATGGCTATTAAACGTCCCTGTTATTAATCCAAACTGACTTTGTCTTCTGTGGTTGTGTTCTTTAGCTCACTGGCCCATTAATAGTCACTTCCTTGAACTAACGGGGATTGGGATGAGTTTGAAAGACTGAAATCCCTGGTTACCTGTGAGTCATTAAAGAGCTTTCATGGATGGATAGGATGTTGAGGGAAGTACAGACGTGCTGAAAGATTATTGGCTGACAGCAGGAGTAATGAGCAAAGGCTTGGGTACTGACAAAGAACTTGAAGAGGAGAAAGGAAAGAAATGTGTATTAGGTGCAATGATTGTATTTAGTCAATCTTTAGGTACTGTGGGCATAGGTACCTCATTTGTGGTACTTAGGTACCTCATTTGAAGCAGAAAGAGAACCTGCTTCCAGAGCCCCTGAGGTTTGGGGGATAAATGGCAGAGAAGGACTCTTCCTCCAGATGTCTTGTTTCATGGTCTCATCTGTCCTTACGATGGTGAGTTAGCCTTCTGTTGTTGGCAAAATAGCTGAGAAAAAAAAAAAACAACATAAAAGAGGAAAGACTTCTCAGCTCATGATTCGGAGGGTTCAGCACACGGTCAGCTTGGCTCTACTGTTCCAGGTCTGACACAGAAGCATGGTGGAGATCTGGTGAGACATAGCTGCTCACCTCATGGCACCTCTTGGGAAAATATGGATGTTTCAAAGGTTTGCCCCTTAGTGATCTGCTTCCTCCAGCTGGGTCCACCTTCTACCCATCCATTTTATGATGACTTAATTCCCTCATGATCCAGTCATGTCTCAAAAGTCTATGGGCTGACAATCAGGTCCTAGATATAGAAGCCTTTGGGGATAGTTTAGATTCAAACAATTGAGATGGCTGATCTGAAGTGTGCTAATTGGTACACTCTTAGGATGTTGGCCTGCCAAGACACTTAAGTCTGTCTTTGCTGTACTTTTACATTTCTTAAAAAAAAATGTTTTTCACCAAGCACCGTGACTGATTTATACAGGCTCCAGATAATCTGTCAGTAATTCTTGGGAACATTCATATCCATGCCTGTAATTATTTCTGAAGATAATTTTGTAGGGCACAACCTCTTCTTTTGCGGTGGTTGTAAGGTAAAATTGTGTTGTCTTACCTTGCTAGTTAGTTGTCACTGTAAAGTACACCATAATTCTTTAAAATATGATTTTTAAGCTATAAAATTCCATGAAATTGAGGTCAGATCATTAATTTTGCAAATGGTTGAAGTCTTTCACTGGTTTCTGGACCCTTAGTTGGAGCACAGGGGACACCTTCCCATGATATCTTTTGGAAGATGTAGTATTTTGTATATTCCTTTTGGGGATTATATATATATATATATATANATATATTGAGATTATATACATTTTAAGGAATACAATACATAATTACCAAACTTGCTGTTATAGTATCTTTTTTAAATGTATGTATGTGTGCGCGTACACACACGTGTGTGCATACACATGTGTGAAGACATATAGGCATGAATTGCACATGGAGGCCAGAAATTAACATCAGACATCTTCCTCAACTGCTTTCTACCTTAGCTTTTGAGACAGGGTGTCTCACTGAGCTGGGAACTCACTGATTTGACCAGAAGCCAGTGATCCCCTCCCATTTCCAACTAAACACTGTGATTAAACACACAAGCTGCTGTGCCTGGCTTTTATGCATAGCTGCCGGAGACTCAGATCCACAAGTCGTGCAACAGGAACTTTACTGACCAAGCAGTCTCTGAAACCCTGATAATGCCTCTTGAGCTTTTTTTATGTTGAGAGAATGAAATATGTTCCTATTTATAAGCATAGTCTTACTATTTGCACATTAATCTTATGGACATATTTTTGTGTTTTTGACATGAGAATTCACTCAATACTCATGATTATTTGGGGGATGCCAAAATACTCTATTGCTCATGTTTGAGGAATGCTCTTTGTGCGGCAGACAGTGGTACTGTGTAGTCTTTACGAAGTCCACCTCTCTCTTCACTTTATCTCTTCTCTGATCTACAACAGCAGCATGCTGGAATTTGTCCCGTTGCCTCATCTTCATAAAGGACTTAAATCTTTATCACAGAGATGTGATGAGAGTTACATGACAAAATATGGGTGACAAGAAAACCAGGTTTCTAGTTTGCATGTGAATATAATAACTTCATAATTGCTGGAGAGGATGAACCAATCCCTGGAAGTTCAAACTAATATCTAGGAGACTGGGGAGATGGTCCTGTGGTTAAAACACTGCCACACAAACATGAGGAATGGAGACTGCATCCCCAGAAGCTATGTAAACTCCAGGCAAAGGTGGAAGCTGCCTATAATCCATTATTCAGGGGTCAGAAACAGAGGATCCTTGGGGCAAGCAGGCTAGCTAGAATAGTTGGAACCTGAAGTCAGCGAGTTCCAGATTCAGCTAGAGACCACATCTCTATAAACAAAGTGAAGAATGAAGGAGAAAGGTACTAAAGTCTACTTTCAACCTTTACACACATGCACACACATGTATATATACACCCACACCCGTACCCACACATACCCACACACTCAAGAAAACACTTCATCTCCATAATAATTTCTTATGGGGAAACACACACGGAATTTATACATAGGAAGATTCTTTATAATTTTTAGTATATCACTTTGCCCTTTCCATTCCTCATATATACTAAGTATGTGTACGTGTGTGTGTGTGTGTATGTATACAAATTGTTAAGTTTGTTTAGTGCTGATATGTATCTAATTTCAGGGCTGACCACCCTGTACTGGATAACTAATTAGGGTGCTTATCCCTGGGAGAGATTAATTGTCCCTCTTGGCAGTCATTAGTTGCTTGTGGTTTTGTCTTGGAGTGGGAGCTCATGAAATTTTCTCCTTTTGAGTTTGTATGTTTGCTGTTGTCATTGTTCAGTGTTGTAGGATATTATTTTAAGATGTGTCATATTTGTTTATGCCGTGGAACAGTTGTCGAATGATGTAAAGATGTGTCGTATTCTTTTATGCTGCATTTGTTTAACTCTGTGAAGCTGTATTACTTTGCCTATCGAAAACACCTGATTGGTCTAATAAAGAGATGAATGGCCAATAGCAAGGCAGGAGAAAGGTGTGGATGCCAGGCAGAGAGAATAAATAGGAGAAATCTGAGAGAAGATAGAGAAGCAAGAGAAGGAGGAGGACACCAGGGGCCTACCACCCAGCCACCCAGCTACCCAGTTTCATAGCAAGCTACAGAGTAAGAAGAAAAGATATACAGAAATAGAAAAAGGTAAAAGCCCAGAAGCAAAAGATAGACAGGATAATTAGGCAAGAAAAGCTGGCTAGAAACAAGCCAAGCTAAGACAGAGCATTCATAAGAAATAATAAGTCTCCATGTGTATTTATTTGAGAGCTGGGTGGTGCCCCCCCCCAAAGAGCCAAAAAGTAAAAGAATAAAAACAACCAACTACAGTTCAGGTCTTGTTTCAGTAGTCATGTTATTGAACTGTCATGAGTGGAACTTCCCTGCCATTCCTAGGAGGCACGATCTCACAGCTGATTTCTCCCTCCTCTGGTCCTTGCAATCTTTCTATGACGTCTTCGGAAACGTCCCCTGATCCATAGGTGCAGGAGTTGAGTTGCAGTTGATTTGTTGGGAACTGTGCCCCACTCCCACAATCAGTTGATCTCTGCATTATGGCCCATTTTGGTTTAATGTAAAGTCTCTGTTTGCTGGAAAGAGAAGCTTCTGTGCTGTGGGGTGAGAGCCAGACTTTTCTGTGAGTCATAAGAAGTTTCCCCTCTGAGACCTATGACCTTACTAACCGTGGCTACCTTGGCATGCTGGTCTTTGCTGTGGTCCATAGGCATCACAGCTGGATTGGGCCATTGGTTTCTTCCTGCCCTTGGCATCTTGGCACAGCACCTTCTTGTACTATGAAAACTGAATGGAAGGAAGGAGGCTTTCAGGTTAGATCCGGTTTAGGTCTTCAGAATCCTATTTTGAAGTGTACAATGTCTTCAGCAAGAGGGGCTTGCTTACCTTCAGCCATGAAGAGGCAACCAAAGGCAACAACAATAGCGTACATTGTTTTAGGAGTCTCTTGTTCTATCCCAATCAACAACTCAATAGAGATTTCTCATGCTTAAATCTAGGGACTTGGTTAGATAGCCTATGGCTCTTGAGGGAGTATTGTCAGCCCAAGTTGCATAATTCCATTTAAGGTGTATAATACTTGTTTGCATTATATAACTTTAGGTAATTATAAAATATATGATTCCTTGAGACTTTGTCTAATAACTTTGTTTTTCATTGTCCCTCCTTTCTCTGTCTCCTTCTATATTGACTTGATTCCTTCCTCCCCAACTAAAGCTTTCCTTCATGGTTTTCCCATCTCCTCTTAAAAAAAAAAAAACTTTAGAGACTAGTAATCAATTAGTGTGTTAGCTTTAGTTGCTTCTGTTGAGTTTTGAGCTCTCTGAGAAGCCACATATCACTAGAAACTTTTGGTTGAAATGTAACTTTAGATAAATAATGATGAAGAATGCATCTTCAGAGAAAAATGTCCGTGTTACTCTGGCTTATGCTGGGCTGCTGGTAGAATACTATTTCTAACAAAAATGACATATTTTAAACTAGAAAGTATCCACATAAACTTTTCGATTTTATAGTATATCATTACTGCATGCTCACTGCTCGTACACATTTTAACCTTAGACTATTTTCTTATGAAAAGTTGAATCCTGAAAATAACCTTGATTTTATAATACTTTAAATATTGTATAAGACTTTCTTGATTTCTTAATATTTTGCTAATTTTTATTTTATGTGCTTTGGTGTTTTACCTGCAAGTGTGTCTATGCAAGGGTGTCAGATCCACTGGAACTGGAGTTACAGATAGTTGAAAACCGCCATGTGGGTGCTGGGAATTGAACCTGAGTCCTCTGGAAGAGCAGCCAATGCTCTTACACCAGGGGCCATCTCTCCAGCCCCCAAAATATATACTGTTGAAGACACCAATGTGATATGAACATCCACTGTTCATAGATAATTGGTGACAATAAGACATTGCATCACATTAAAATTTTCATGTGCCCTTTCCTATGGAAACAATTAAAATCAGAATACAGATGCTGGCCAGGGATCATCTGACATGTGGAACTTTCGGGCAAGATTTATTTATTTATAAATGTGTTTTATTGGGTATGACAGAGTCCTTCACGTGAAATTAATTAAATGAATTAACACCTTTGGAAGTGAGATTTCCAGATGATGGAGAGAGGACAGTCTTTTTTAACAACGAATTGTGGCACATTTGGATCACTTCACGCAATGATATAAACGTCTATCTGTTTCCTGCTTTTGTACCAGAATAGCAAGGACTTGGTCATTTATAAAAAATAGACACCTCAGTTAAGACTGAGAGGGAGAAGGAGACAGACGTGCCTACTGGGGTGGCTTGCCCTGGGCGGTGAGGAGAAAACATGACGGTCAGGCATTATTATGGTGAGTAAATACATGGTGAAGTACAGGAGAAAGAGAGAGGGAGAAACAGACAGACAGACAGAGATAGAGACAGAATGGTTCATGTTCCGTGGAGACAGGCAGATCTAAAGAGATGAAACCAGTGAGCAGTGCGCCGAGGTGGATTGGCCTGTGTGCCACCTGGGGCCATAGCGATGTTTGCCGTCTGGGAAGCTGCCTGGGTCCATGGCCCTGTGTCAGTCATGGTCTGTGTTGATGTCCATGGCTCCTGTTACCCTCAAAGGCTGAGAGGATAGGGCTGCACAAAGTTGCCCCCAACCCTCACTGGCTGCAACCCTAGAGAGAACTGGTCCTGCCCCTCACTTGCTGCAGCACTCTGGAGAGTGGGTCCTACATCTTGTCTGGGCAGCATAATAGAGCTGACTTTACCCACAGGTAAGCTGGCACTGAGGCCATTAGAGTGGGAAAGCTGGTCCTGCCTCCTTTTTGCCATGTGGTGGCATGGTGAGGGAAAGATGCCCTACCTTTCTTTCCTTTGCCACCTCTGGCAAATGGGTAATCTGACCCTGACCTTCATCTGCCATAAGGTGTTGTGGGCGAGGGAGAGATACCCTTTCCTCATGTCC
>LOEQ01004522.1:16578-36167 GCA_001685075.1 Bramus lutescens
TTCATCACCTGTGACAGGTGGGAGAGCTGGCTCTGAGGTCATGAGAGCAGGGAAGCTGTCCCTGACCCTCACCAGCTACGCACTCAGGAGAGTGTCCCCTGAACCTCTCCAGGGCAACACAGTAGAACTGGCCCTGATGATATAGGCGTGGTATAGAGTGAGCAGGCCAGGAAGGTATGGGAACAGGGGAACCAGGCCCACCCCTTGCTTAGGATGAACTAGCTGGGGGCAATGCTGGAGAGCTTGCCCTGGTGGTGAGAACAAGGGAGAGCTGGTGGGCTGACCAACCCTGCAAACATCCAGGCCTAGAACCAGGGCTGAGTTGGCCCCTCCCAGTTCACCCCATCTATGATCTGCTGGAGCACGTGAAGGGCCGGCCAGTCCTGTCAATCCAAAGTCGCAGTATATCCCTGACACAGGGAAACAGCGGGATATCCTAGTGGGTGGGGACTGGGCATAAGTAGAGGCTTTGAACCAGACCAATGAATGACTGTTGCAGCGAGCACTTGCAAGTAAAGATGTAAGGACTAAAGGGTTCACTGTGTGACTCACTGTCACACTACGGCTTCCACAGTGAGATTTTTCTTTTTCTGTTCTCTTAAATTTTATTTTATTGTATTCCGCAGGGGAGCTAGCAAGGGCAGAGGGTAGATACAAAAGGAAGGGGAGATGAATGGGATTGGGATGCATGATGTGAAAGCCACAAAGAATAAATAAAAAGTTTTTTAAAAGACTTAAAAACGCTTAAAGACTTTCAGAATTTCAAAAATAGCCTCATTGTAAGTTGTGCAACTACAGTTCCAGTTCCCAAAGTGCTTCACCCATCCCCCCCGCCAATGTTTGTTTATTAAAGAAGGATAAAAACAAGAAGGGAAAAAAACAGCGTTTAGCATCACCCATTAACTACTAACCCAACTTAATTGTTGTCTGATGCATTTCCATTTTAACTAAATAAGGAAATTAGGCCCCCCTTTTAAAAAGAGAGAGAATAAACACATCACGAGGCTAAGAAGTCCAAGGACTTCCTGCTGTGTTATCCATGGTGGACAGTAGAGGGGCAAGCGTGGGTGGGTGTGAAGCACAAAAAATGAGNCGGGGGAGGCTGCTTTTGTCACTCTCATTATGACTTACCTACTCCCTTGACACCCACAGTGACCTGTCCATGAGGACCGTGCCGCAACTGGGTCATTCGGCCTCATCTCCCAACACCTTTGCATTGAGGATTTTGAGGATTGCGTTTCCAACACAATGAATTTTGGTGAAACATCCAAACCAAAGCAGTGATTTTTGTCTTTTACTTCATAATATATATATATTTCAAGTTGAGAAACGGCTCAGTAGGTAAAGCGTTTTCAGTTGTGTAGGAGGGCCTCAGTTCAGATACCCAGAACCCACATAAAGATGGATGCTTGGTAATCCAGCCCTTCTGTAGTGAGACAGGAAGGCAGACAGAAGTCCTGGACCCCTGGGCCAGCCAGCTTGGTGTGCACAGCATCAAACAACAAAGAGGATGTGGAAGGCAAGGACTCATACCCAAGTCTGTCCTCTGATTGCTACACACAAATGCTGTGGCATGTGTGTCTGCAGTCACACGCACGGACACACATATACCCACAGACACATACACAAGGTTTAAAGAAGTACATACAACATAGACTTAGGCAAAATAAAATGATACTGGATCAGCTAGAATTTTTACACACAACACTAAAAGTATAGAAAGGTTGATGGTATTCAGTTCACCAAAATTAAATACTCCATGACTCAACATGTAGCAATAAAAAAGCCATCGATTGGTAGAAAATCCTTGTAAATTGTTTATTTGTTAACTGACATGTGTCCAAAATATATAAAAAGCTCTTAAAATTTAATTACATGAACATAACAACTCAGTTTTAAAATGGGCAGATGTGGCACACACCTATAAATCCCACCATTAGGGAGATGGAGACTTGAAGACAGGGTCAACTTGAGCTACCTAGTTCTAAAAAAAATTCATCATCCTAACACTTATGAAACTCTGAGTTTCGACTCCAACATTGAAAAACAGGACAAAGTTTGAATAATATTTTACCAAAGAACACACATACACACAGTCTAATATGGTCATGTAAAAATGTTTAATATTACTAGTCAGCAGGAAAATGTAAATCAAAGCTCCAGTGAGGTACTAGTTTCTAGAATGGTATTTAGCTTCACACTATGATGCCGGGTAGTTCCTTCCCTAGCTGAGATGCTGAGCCTGAACCTCAGGAAGGAAGCGATTTGATAGGATCACAGAAAGGAACACATCGCATCTCGAGCAGGAAGGGCAGACCTAGAGGTGGAGGGAGGATGACAGTCCAGTTCTGGACCCACAGTGAAATTAGTCTTGGCCCAGTAGCTTCATGTCATCTTCAGGAGTCCATGGGGAGCCCTGAGACCTTGAGGCAAGGTTTTATATTTGAGGAATTATTACAGAAGTGACTAAAAATCAATACTCTTATGTGGAATATATTCTTATGTCTTATTATTTGAAAACCATGGACGTTTTCTGCAGATCCTATAGTAATCCCCTCTTCAAATGCCCACTGTAGACTGGAACCACAGCTAGAACCTCATTTAAGAGCATTGACTCAGTTCTGGGAAGGGTTAAGTCCATGTTACATGGATGAAGATGAAGATGTCTATCTGTACCTGTATCCTTACACTCTGAAGGAAAGCAGCCATTGTATTTCTGCTCCCTTTGAATGCCAGTGGACTGTTCCCCTTGGGAGAATGAGCCAACACATGGGTACATCTCTGTTCCTCATGCCAATCCACCTGCATCAACACAGTGAGGAGTGGGGGAGGAAAGGGTTTATTTGGCTTACGTTGTAGGCATGACAGACAGGATGAACATGAGGTTTAATGCTTGCTCACCTGAAATCAGACATCAGGGCAGGCCCACATGCAGCAAATTTGGCTAAGCTTGGAAGAATCTTCAAAATGTTAAACTTGTCATGAGATATCTATAGAAGATAAGTAAAACTACATGCCAGTGCTTGAAAGACTTACTGTGAGCACATACAGAAATCTTTATAACAATCAAATATTGGAAGCAGTGCACATTGGTGAACCAAAATGTGGCACATCTCTTCATGGCATCTTAGCAGCAGTGAGAAGGAACAGGAGACCGAATCACTCTGCAATGGTCCAGACAGATAGACTTTAGACACCTCGTGCTAAGGGAAAGGATCCTCACATGGAATACCATTCAAAATAAGCAGATCAGCCCTTGCTTGAGGCTCAAGGACAGAGCTGGGATTGAGTGTAGATGAATTTAAGGGACCTATTTGAGAAGATGTGATTATTATAAAACCAGCTACTGCTGATGCTTCCACAGTAAAGTCACTAACTATTGCCAGTCATGCAATTATATTTAGTATGCACTGGAACATTTGCAGAAAAATATAACCACATCTGCATAAGGATACCTGTGTGCATACAAGCGTCATGTTATTTTATGTGCCTGTGCGGCTGGGTTTAAACAGCAACTACTACATATAAACAAATACTGTGATGTTGGGCTATGAAGAAGACTTAAGTATTTTTAAAGAGGTTTAAATGAAAGCCAGTGTGTCCACAAGTAATATACAGAGGCGTCCTGAAGTGAGACAGAGGTAATACATTTTCCCCTGTCTTAGGGTTTCCGTTGCTATGAAGAAACATCAAGTGGAAGAGGATGGGGTTTCTTTGGCTTACACTTTCACATTGCAGTCCCTCACTAAAGGAAGCCTGGATAGGAACTCAAGCAGGGCAGGATCCTGGAGGCAGGAGCTGATGCAGAGGTCATGAAGAGGAGCTGCTTAACGGCTTGCTCTCCATGACTTGCTCAGCCTGCTTTCTTATAGAACCCAGGATTCCCAGCTCAGGGGTGGCCTCAACCACAATGGACTTGGCTCTCCTCCATTAACCACTAATTAAGAAGATGCCCTACAGGCTTGCCTACAGCCCTGTCTTACAGAGGTATCTTCTCAATGGAGGGTCCCTCATCTCAGATGACTGTAGTTTGTGTCAAGTTTACATAATCTCTCCAGAACATCTCCCATTCCAGTTTCTCACATTTCCTCCCACATTTCTAGGCCATTTGTGTCAGGACTAAATTGCTGTTCATTAGATGGAGAATCAGCTTTCAGACGTGCGATCCTGAGATGCCCAGGGCTTTGCATCAAGCTCAGTGGACTTAGGCAGGGTTAGTACTTACTGAGCTCTTACTGTTTGCCAGGTTTCTGAGGCTTTGTATACATGACATCATTCAATCTTTCCAGCAATGAGATTATGTGGGACTAGTGAAATTCCCATTTCACAGCAATGAAAACAAGGACACAGACAAGTTCTAGTAACCTGGCCTTGGCCACACAGTTAAGCAGTGTACTAATGTCAGAGGCCGTGCTCCAGTTCTTAAGTTTCTGGTTGGAGAAACAACCCTGAGTTGTATGACCCATGGGACTTGTGGGGTGATTGGCCAAGGCATCTATGGGGTCTTGAGGTGGGAGGTGGTTGGTGGTCACAAATGACTTAGAATTGCAGGAACAAGGGTCCTGGAGGAGATGTGGGGTGAGGACTCTTGGTCTAGGTGCCATATGTCATCCTGAAGCTGGCTAATTAGCCTAGGGAATCTTTGAATCCTTTCTGACTGTGAAGTCAGACTTAATGAGTCAGATGGGGAACAGCAACAGAGAATACAAAACAGCCCACAGGGAGAGGGGCATTTCAGAGGGCTACCTGCCTTTCCTTCATGCAACTGGGCACAACCTTCACCAGAATGCAATTGGGGGCTCAGCACCACCATCCTCGATGAACCTGGGAAGCTAGAGCTACCTTGCTTGACTTCTGGATATTTCAGAAAAGCTTTGCAAGTCCTTAAAAGTCAGGGCTGTGTTTCTGGCGTCCACTTCCGGTAGCCCTCTCCTGCTGCAAAAGAAGCATAAGCCGAGTGACTGTGTTTCTCTGAGATCCCATTGCTTCACTGAGTACCAGCTTTGTGTGTGACTGCTCTGTCCTTTTAGACAGGCCCAAGGAACAAGCCTGTCTTCCTCATTCACTGTGATTTTCATTAAAAGCCAGTCCCCTAAGGAAAGAATGATTTGTGACCAAACAATTCCACCCAGACTCAGAGGGGTGATTTCCCTTTTTCTTCTGGAAATGTTCTTCCCAGCAGAGCACAGACTCCAGCACACAGTCAAAGGTTAATAATGACTTCATTCATCCCTTCGGCAGATATTTATGCTTGGGCTCTTGTCTTAGAGCCTGGACTGCAGGAGAGTAGCTGGGCAGGTGGGACCTAATCCCATTTGGGGGATAAACATTCCTCTTGCTTTAGGGAGGTGATTGCAGGTTCACTCCGCGGTATCAGTGCTAGAGCACATCAATTACTTAATCTCTAGGAATCTGATGAGGCTATGACACAGTAACAGAGTGGCAGGGCCAGTGACCTGCTCCTGAACGAGTGTCCCTCCCTGTTCAGGAAGGGGCCCCACCCCTATGTGAAGACTAAAATGCAGAGCATGCTGTGACCTCCCAGAGCAAGGTCTGCCCTCAGAACCTGTGCAAGTAGAGAAAGCGAGAAGCCCAAAGAAGGTAAGTCAGGGGAGTCAGTCCAGTCTCAGAACTGTAAAGTTTCACATGTAGACCAGAGGTAGCCAGTCACTCAAAGCCTGGGTATAAAGGACAAGTTGTGTTTGAGAATAAAACATGTGGTAGTTTGTATGTAATTGGCCCTCATAAGCTCATAGGGAGTGGCGCTATTAGGAGGTGTGGCTTTGTTCGAGTGGGTATGGCCTTATTGGAGGAAGTGTGTCACTGTGGGGCAGGTTTTGAGGTCTCCTATGCTCAGGATAGGTAGCCCAGTGTCTCAGTTGACTTCCTGTTGCCTGCAAGTTTTAGGATGCTAGCTACTCCTTCAACACTACATCAGCATGTATGCCATCACGCTCCGTGTCATGATAATAAACTGCACCCTGAAACTGTAAGTGAGCCCTCTTCTTTAAATGTTTTCCTTGTAAGAGTTGCCATGGTCTTGATGTCTCTTCACAGTGATAAAAACCCTAAGACAAAGCCCCTTCAGAGTGCCTGGTGGTGTTGCTTAAATTTAAAGTGTTCTCTGCAGGCTCCTCTTTTGAATGATGGTTCCCCCATGGGTGGTGTTATTCAGGGAGCCTTTAGGAGGTGAGGCCTGAGTGGTGGGAGTAGATCTCTAGAGATGGACCTCTGAAAGTTACTGCCCTTGTTTCCTGTCCTGCTGCTCTCTTTCCTGGTCAGAGGGGATGTGAACAGCCTCCTTGCTGTGGTGGACTAAAACCGACTAAAGTCATGAGCCAAATAAGCCTTTCCTCTCTTTATTTCCTCTATCATGTATCTGGTCATGGCTACACAGAATTAATTAGTATAGCTTGAGTCCATGATGTCCACTGAATATCAATAAACCTGAGATCGAAAAGCAGACAGTAGTTAGCAAGCAAATGGAGAACCCTGAGAATTGCTTCAGTTGCTCTTTCACAGGCTATGGAAACCCACTGGAAGGTTTTCAAAACGAGTGGTGAGATGGGGGTCTAATTTGGAAAGGAGAGGCAATTTGGCTTGTAACTGGGCTGCTGCCCTCTGGGATAGTCATGTCAATGATTAAATCTTTGGAGAACCACAGGCCTGAGTTCAGGTCCTGTACCAGACTCCTGTCCTGTAAAGTGGGTGTTTGGTTGAGCAGGTGCCAACACTATGAGATCCTGGCCTGATACCACAGCTTAACGTCTGTGTAGAGTCACTTGGGCTAGCATGTGAACATCCCCAATCAGAAATTAGACCAAAAGGGGAAGGATGCAAAGGCTGAGAAAATGCTTGGAAGACTGTCATAGACAGAAAGCAGGGTATAGCTGAGCCTTTATCCATGATCTGAGGATGGGGTGTGGTTTAAGGACATCCATGAGAGGGGTGACAAAATCAGGGTTCAAAATGAGTATAAGCAGGTTTGGGGTGTACAGCTACAGACTGTGTTAGTTCCTTCAGACTATATTAGCTGTAACAAAGCACTATGGATTGGGTGATTAGAACAGAAGCTTCTTGTAAGGTCTGTTCCAGCCTTTCTCCTTGGCTCACAAATGGCTACCTTCTCCTTGTGTCTTCACATCGTCTTCCCTCTGTGTCTGTGCCCAGGGTTATTTCCTCATGGTGACTCCAGTCATGCCAGTCTAGGGTGGTCTTGATGAGCTCCTTTTAGCTCCATTATATCCATAAGGCTTCTGCTCCGACTACGGTTCACGTTGACGTAATAGAGACAGGACATCAACACATATACTCTTAGCAGGCGTGATTTAGCCCAAATACATTCACAAAACAGGATGGGCAAGCTCTTGACAGTTGCCTGCTTTGATGAACAGTAAGCTGGGCTTGCCTGTACTTTCTGTACAGCAGAATTGATGTGTTATTTATAAGGCGGTAGTAGAAAAAAATTTAGGCAAAAATTCCTTTTCTTTTCTTTTCTTTTTTTTTCCGAAATAGCTTCTTACAATTATATTTGTTTGCAATTGGCTTTGAACTCACTATGTAGCTCAAACTTGCCTGGAACTGTGGTGACCCTTCAGGGCCAGCCTCCTGAGCGCTGAGATTTACAGACATGTACCACCATGCTTGACAAAGTGCAGTTTAGATTACTATTTTTGAGGTTGGAGTTGATTCAGGGTCTGAATAGGCAGACATGACAGACAAGGTTTTGATAGACAAGGGCTCTGGTACTGAGCTGGACTAGTTACTTCAGGCAGGAGTTTCGGAGAAAGTCCATTGACCCAAGGATGCTATCTGAGCTAAGCATAGCCTGGGGATTCAAGTCACTCATAAGGTGAGTCATTGTAGGAAGAGAGAAGCCAACTGCCTGTGGGTGTAAGTGCAGTGTTTCTGGTGAGGCCATAGCTGAAGACTTAGAATGCTGAATGTGGAGAGCTGATGCCTCTGCACACAGTGCGCATGTGTGTGAGAGCGAGGAGGGGGTTTTCTGAGGCAGAAGAAACAGCCCAAGTGGGGGCTTTCCTCATGTGTGCTCACATGGTGAAGCGGGTTGGAGATGGAGATGGGAGGGAGATAAAGGGAGAGGGAGGTGGGAAGGAGGGAGGGGGGAGAGGAGGAGAAAAGTAGAAGAAAGAGAGAGGGGATGTCTTTCCTTGTCTGAACTCGAGTCTCACTTACTCAGAACCCCACCTTCATGATCTAATCTAACCATAATCCCTTCCAAAAGTCCCTGCTATATTGTGATTGAGGTACTGGGCCTTTAGCTGTGGTTTTGAGGGACATTGGGCAAGCCCATAACACTGGCCTCAGGAATTTCCTTTGCTATCTTAGTCTATTGGGCTGCTATTACAAAGACCTCTGGATAATTATAAATAGTAGGATTTTATTTCTCATTTTTCTAGAAGCTGTGGCATTCAAGATTAAGGTCTGGTGAGAATCTTTCCTCATGGAGGATACCTTCTAGCTTCATCCTTTCATGACAGAAGGCCTCAGCAAGCTTCTTGTGGTCTCTCTTATAAAGGCTCTGCATCAGTGAGTGTTGCTTAGCTGTGGCTAAATACTGGTAAACAGAAACATCTTATGGAAAAAAGATTTATTTTGGCATATGGTTTTAGGGGGGTCTCAGTCTACTAGGGTGGATCGTTGATAATGTTGGCAGAGAAGCTTGCGGCAGAGGCTTCTCACATCATGGTGGACTAGGAAACAGATTGGAACTGGAATGAAGAAGTTCCACTTGTACTGACTTGCTGGCACAGCCCCTCTTACTTCATGTAAGTCATGGCATGTATGTCTGTACAGAGAGAAAAGCCAGAACTCACACACGCACACACACACACACACGTACACTGTACATATTTTTCAAAATTCCCCTTTCTAATGCTGAATATGTTGCCACAAACCTGTAATCCCAGCACTTGGGAGACCGAGGCAGAGGATCAGAAGTCCAACACTAGTCCCAGCTACATAGCAGATTCAACACTAGGTAAGCTCCTGTACTAAACTAAATTAAAAATAATTACACTTTATATTTAGAATAACTGAATCCTGTGCACTTGAATTACGTAGCTTAAAAGCTATTTTACTCTATTTCCATATTACTTTATTTTTGCTAAGTAATTCATTAAATGGTTATAAAACCAAAAAGTATGATGATATTTTTTTCTCCTAGGAAAAACTCCCATGTGTGTGTGTGTGACTCGGAGTAGTGCGAGTTGGTGGGTGAGGGGCCAGAGCCAGTTTTCCTCTGCATTGCCACATTAAAGGACAGTCAGATACGCATGCACACACACACATGTATTGTTATTCTCCCCATTTTCCAACTCTGCCATGCCAATTTCCCATTAATTCTGTATTCAGCTGCATTACTGTGAACGTAAATATTGCTCACAGCCGAACTGTGCACTGATTACATCTGGTCTTTGTTCCCGTTGTTTTTCTCCAGTTTAATTTTTGTTTGCTTGGTTTTGTGAATAGTTGACATAAATTTTATTCTAAATTCTCCAAAAGGGCTATAAACTCCCACCCAGCACAGCCATTCACCCAAATAATCCATCAGCTCAATTTCTTTTTTCTAGAAAAACCCTTTCTAGAGCCCCTCTTCTGCCCCGCCCCCACCAAGACAGCCTGTACCCACTTCAATTTCCATATGGTGATCCAATGTGCATTTCAGGGTCAGCTGAGACTCTCCTCAGTTTCCTGGATCTTGACCATTTTTTTTTTTAATATGGGACCTCTTTCTGAGATTTTTCAGAAAGGTTATAATGGAAGTCAACTCCTTAAACCTTTGTATATCTGAAAACTGTATCCTACCCTCCCTCTCCCTGAAAGCTGTCTGAAATTCTGATGTGGGGAATCACATTCACACAGATATTGAAAACATTGATCAGCTTTCCTCTGATTTCTTGTGTTGCTGTTGAGTCTCTGTCATCATTCAGCTTTCTCATTAGTTTAGGAACTAATTCATTTATTTACACAACAAATGCCCACAGACATGGTTTTCATCTTATCTGTAAAGATATAGAATTCATATTCTCCCTTCCTTCTTTGCAGATGGCATTCCAACCCCCTCCTTGAGTTCTGAGCCTATTAGCATCCTGGTGTCTAGTGGGAGGAGGGCTAGGGGTCTCCCGTTTACCACCTATACTTAGAGATTTTTACTTTGGTTACCCCAACACCCCCTGCATGTGTCTTTGTTAACTTAGTGCCCCGGGCTGAAATGACTCTTATATTGGATGACATCAGTGCTTATCTTCCATTGTTACAGAACAAGTCTAAAATGGCACTCACTTATCTGCCTAAACTATTTTCTTCTTATACATGTTATAAGCAGGCCCAGAGCTCACACTGTGCAGCTGCATTTATTGACTCTGTTTGCCTGCTTGCGCATTTTTAGCAGAAAGGTCATTCTCTGACCATGGGGATGCATCTGAAGTATGCATGGTGCCTTGCATCCTAGATCCATAGGCATGCCATCATATCAACCTGGTGGACCAGAGAAGGCTTATAACCCCTGGTCTTCCAAATGGTTGTACTTGCCTCAGAGCCCATGCCCTTCCAGTGTCTATTCTTAACATATTAAAAATCTTTTAAAATAAAAACTCCAGCCTGTCACTCTCCTTTAGTGAGTCCCTGATACACTCATAGCAAAAGCCAAAGTCCATGCTATAGCCTGAATGATTACAAAATCTGGCCCAGCTGCCTTTCTGATCTCATTCCATTAGCTCTCCCTATCTGCTCATAAGACTCAGTCGTAAAGAACATGAGGCTATTTCTAGAATGTTCTCTGTCTTGTCTCTAACCATGTTATCTGTCTAGACTACTGTTTCCTATTTTCACTCTCAAATACTCATCTAACTTGCATCCTTCTTTATGTTTTGGGTTTGGGAGGCTGTGGACAGGTCACACCCCACCCAACTTCCTGTCTACCTGGGGAAGGGACCCATGGCTCATCTTCCCCTTGTTTGTTTTCAGCATCTCACTGTTCACCCTGCAACATGAGATATATCCTTCATCTCAGTTGTTATCTGTCCCCACCCACTAGGCAGGATGTTCACCTTGTGACATGAGATAGCCTTAATCTCACTTGTTATCTGTCTCTACATGCTGGGCATGCTCTACACAGGCATGGCTTTTTGCTTGTTTCTTTTACAGCTGTGCCTCAAATAATAGCTGAGACACAGAAGAAACTGGTCAATATTTGTTATGTCAATCACTTTTTTCATAGAGGAAGAGAGGCATTAAGAAAATGAATGATATGTCTATTGTTACATAGAAGACAGGAGGACTTGAACTCAGGGTTCCTTCCATGGCTATTTTTAAGAGATCAATAAGATCAACATTGGCTTTCTAAATTTCTCCCTTGTTTTTTTGCAGAAGGTTCTTTATTGATGCTTTTCAAGTTAATCATTTATTCACTATAGTTTTTGCATCCTACATAGTTCAAAATTTAAATGACTCTACATTGCAATCATGCCCCTCTCCTCTCTTAAAATGAAACTTTTATTATTCCCTAAGATGACTGCTTTCAAAACAGTATGCCATTATTCTGGTCACACACTGAAGTGACATGCTTAAGATAACCCTCAAATTAGCACTGTGAAGAAATTCTTTCTATACCAAGATAAGAAGTGTGATCTAAAAATCCATGTTCTGACTTCTTCCTGCCTGTTCTTTGCCTGCACCTGACCATCAGAGTAAACACCACTTAGATTTTCTCTAATTTTTGTTACCCTGTCAAAGTAACAGTAGTTACCAGTAGTAGCACCAGGAGACTATCTATCCTTGCGATTTGAGGAGCCTCAGCTTCCTCGAAGGAAGGGTGGTAGGTGAAGGGGACCAGATGACCCTCCAGGTTTCTCATTCTGGTTCACTTATAGATGCCTAGATTATACCAACTTGGTACTCATTGATCACTACTATACGATTTCTTATTAGTTGACATCAAAGAATCCAGGTTAAGGATGTGGCTCAGTGGTAGAACACTCAGCCTGGGTTTAATATCCAGCACCGTGTGTATGTGTGTGTGTGTGTGTGTGTGTGTGTGTGTGTGTGTGTGTGTGTGTGTGTGTGTGTGTGTATGTGTGTGTGTGTGGCGGTGGAGGGGAACCAAAAGCAGGAGAGTGCAGCAGAAAAGTATTTGCAGACCATTTGCTTAGTCATTTTCCAGCCAAGACCCAGAGGGGCTGCTTATTTAACAGTTCCTCCCCTGCTCAGTCCAGGTGTCCTGGAAGAGCTCACAGTTTTATGGCCCTTTTGCAGGGCCATAAACCCAACCACCATTTATTACTTGGAGTGTACCGGAAAAGGGAAAATTTTGGATCCTCTAGCATTAGTGTGCCTGGTACCGCATCTCCCATGCCTGTAGTTTTAAACAAGTTGCCCCACAAGTCTCACTCTCACCACTCTGCTTGTGTGTTCTTTGTTCTCACTGAGGTCTTAGGACCCCACCGGTTCTGCATTGTCCATGTGGGATCTCTCCCCCGTTTCCCGTTCTCTGCTCTTTCTTACATGCAGCAGGTTGTTCATCTACTTTTATTGGTGTGAACCTGCCATTTTATACTTCCTTGTCCTAGAAAATTCCTGGATTTTGGGGGACTTTATGCCAAGGAACCCAAATGGTCCAGACACCTATCATATTAGTCCGTGGGGTGGTCTGGTAGGTTGTATTTGGCACGAATGGCGCTGAAAGTAGCATTGCAGCAGGAACTGTTTACATGAACCTGGAGTTGGTTGGCCTGGGCCACAAGATAGCTCCTAGTCTCCCCAGCCTCAAAAACCACAGAATAACAAGGACCGACCCAGTCCCTGCTTGTGTTGCCTTCAGAAGTCGTGGCATCAATGCTTGTGTTAGTCCTTTTGAACAATGAGTAGCAGGAGATATAACAGGTAGTGTGTACGGCTGTCTTTTAACAAGCCGTCCTGAGCTAGCCTGGGTTAGCTCAGCTGCCCCTGTGGTAACATCCCACATGCCTCCGTCTTCCGCTGCACTGTGCCCAGCAGAGCTTCTCGTCTTCCCATTAGCCCCGTGTGTCTGCCCTTTTAATCTTGCATATTACATCTGGGAGGGAAATGGAGAGGCAGGGAAGGGCACAGGATTCTCTCCTAATAAGGCTGTGATGATTAATCTTGATCGTTCGTTAGTCTGCTGGTGAGGGACTTGGAATCACCCAGGAGACACACCTGCAGGCTTGCATAAGAGAACATGTCCAGAGAGGCTGAACTGAAGTGAGAAGACTCACCTTGACTGTGGGCTGCATTCTGCCGTGATGGGCTGAGGTCCTGACCTCACTGGAATGAGAATGTGAGCTGAGGATTCAGCTCTCTGCTTCCTGACTACCGTAGTAATGAGACTAGCCGCTTCGGTCCTGTTCCTCTGCTCTCTGCCGTGATGGACTGTACCATCAAACCACTAGCCAAACCAAACCTTCAGGAATCAGAAGATCCAGCACTAATTAAGGCTGATCCTCTACTCAGGAGCAAGTGGATTTCCATGAAGTCACCCATAAGACCCAGGGATCTTCCTACTGCAACAAGAAAAGTAACTAACAATGAGGCATTGCTTTATAGGTGCAAAGAAATTATCACCCCATGATTTCTGCCTAAATCCTTCCAGGCATCATTGTTATCTATGCAGTCTGGCTGCAGAACAGCCCAGGAGAGCAGTGATCTCGCTTTCGCAGCTTGAGGTCTAGAAGACAAAGGAAAGGGGGCTGTGGATGGTTTGTGGGTTCTAGATCCCTGCTCTGCCACAAGAGGGAGTTTCTGATCACACTGAGATAATACATTATTTGGGTAACCTAATAGGACAATAATAGTAATATTACTATGGTAATAATAGCACTAATATAAATAATAGAGATGAACAAAAGAGCAGCACCAAGTACAGTATTGCTAAGCAAAGCCCTAACGCGTAAAATGCGAGGCGCAGATAAAAGTTCAGGAGCACAGGAATGAATGCACACGAGAGAACTTTTGACATAGCTGGTGCCATACTGTGTTCTTCAGGTGGAAAACTGGCAGTGTTGCTTCAAGGATAATAGATGTGCTCCATGCTGTAGAGGTGTGCAGAGATTGAGTGGCAACGCTAGACACAAGGCAATGGCGGCGAGCNGAAGCACGAAGTCCCTGGCACAGGGATTCTGCATAAGCCATAACAGATAAGGAACTCTGTTAGGATCGTGCATACACCAAGGCAACAGGAAATGGGACAGTGGTACAGCCCAGGCCACAAAAGCCACAGAGAATGTTTACCTTCATTCCTCAAGTTATCACAAGCTGATGTCTGCTCTTACCCACTGCACGGCCCGTCTTTGCAGAGGTTTTAACAACATAATCAATCTATACTCATTGACCCCTGTATCACTTGCTCACTTAAATTTAGCATCCTTCCTCCCAAAACTGGTTGTCTCCTTGGCTTCCATGATGTCCAGATGTGCAGCCCCACTTATCTGGCCTGCCCTTAATTGGTATTCCTCTGACTCCTTCTCTACCGATGCAGATATAATCTGGGTTTTAGTCTCATTGCCCTTGTTCTGTGTTTCCTAGTCAGCTTGCTTGGCCATTTTCTTCTGTGTCCCACTGGTGCTGGAGGCCTAGCTCAGTTTGCTTTCTCCTTAGATCATCTTCTGGTTTTCTTCGTGTTAACCCTCTCTCCCTGTTTCTCTGCAGAACTCATTTTCACATGTTATGGCTAGAATCAAGTGTTCCCCCACAGGCTTGAGCTTGAATACTTGGCCTTCAGCATGGGGTTATTCTGAAGACTTGACTCCTTTAGAAGGTGGGGTCTGGTTGGTGGAAGAAGGCAGAGGCCTGTGGGGGAACACTTAAGGTTCTTTTATTTGGAGCAGGACTTTGAGATGAGATTATGTGTCATTCTGGCTGTGCTCTCTACTTCCTGCTTCATTAAGATGTGTGGATCCTGCCTGTACAGTCTGGCCCCCATGAGTTCTACCACAGCTTCCCCACTCTGATGGACTGAAATCCCTCTGAAAATGTGAGCCAAAATAACCCTTCTTGCTCTCATTCATTGCTTTCAGGCCATTTGTAGCAGTGCTGAGAAACGTAAGGAGAACTTCACAATAGGAGAAACCAAGTCTTCAGTTCCCTCCATCTTAGGAGGGAGATTTTTATAGTTTTATGAAGCTATATAGCTTTATAGATCCTGCATTTACCATATGACATCTGGCAAATAAAAGACAATGTTTGCGAAATCATGACCTAATGAAAGTGTTAGAATTTATAATGCATATAGTTTTGCAAGCAGACACAATCATCACGATGGCTGAGGAGGAAGATGGAGTCCAGGGGAGAGGCAAGACTGAGGAGGCTACAGCAAGAAGGAACCACATAGGCATTTAATGCATGTAATTTTATTATCATGCAGCCCATGCTATAGTATTTTTGTTATGGTATTGGAAGAAATGGACATGGAAAGAAATTGAGCCACTCTGCCAGGGCATGAGAAGGACTGAAAGAGATAACACTAAAGTTAACAGGGTTTAAAATGAAGCCTAAACAGTGTCTCGAAACACTGGAGATCAGAAAAATGATCTCTTCCCTTTCTTCACACAAACAGAAGGGCTTTTCCAGCCCCTTCCTTCAGTGTGAGTTTAGAAGAAGGAGGCCGAGCAGTACTCAGGGCTGCCGTCTCCTGCGCACCTAGTATTCCAGGAGCCTTAGGTACCAGGTCACTTTTAGCCGATTTCTGCATCTGTCCCCATTAGGAGTGAAGGATCAAAGAATAAGCTGTCCCCCTTCTCTGGGCTACTGAAAAGAACCTGTTTTCCAAGAATGAGGGTGACCCTTACTCCGATTTTCCTTTGGAAGCTCCTGTTACTCTGTTTCTAGCCATGCCCCTCAGGATCTTGGCTGAACTCATTCGCTGTCATCCTTGAGTATAATCGTGGGTCTCCTAACAACAAGAAACCATGGTGAGAGATGCACTCTTGGGCAGTTATGGCCATTGTAAATACCAGAGTGTATATTTATACAGTCTTATGTTTGTGAGTTAATCACCTGACTGGGATATCCAGCCCGTCAAACGACACAGTTAACATGCATACCTGGGGGTTGCCATTACATACCATAGGGCGGTGTTCCACTGCCATACTGTAGAAGGTAATAATCTGATTAGAGCACAGCACAGTGTGCTCTCAGGAGGTGGTTCAGAGGGTAAAGTGCTCGATATGTAAGCAAGAGGGACTAAGTTCATATCCTTAGCACCCAAAGTAAAAGTAGGGTGTGTTGGGGGCACATCTATTACCCCATTACTAGTGTTGGAGACAGACAGTTCTCTGGGACTCACTGGCCAGCCAGGTTAGCCAAAATTCCAGGTTCAGAAAAAGAAAAATAGTTAGGTGGAAATCCACAGAGGGGATACATGACCTTGGCCCCTGACCTCCACACATGCAAATGTGATTGAGTATATCTGCCTATAAGAATGTACACACACATACAACATACATATACAAAATTTTAGCATACTAAGTATATAAAGTAGTTGTGTTGTTAAGTTTTAGCCAACTTGACAAAAACGAGATTCACCTGGGAACAAGGGACCCTTAACTGAAGAACTGCCTCCATCACATTGACTTGTGAGCATGTGGGTGAGACATTTCTTGATTAATGGCTGATGTGGGAGGGTTCTGGCCACTGTGGGAAGTGCCTCATTGGGCAACTAGTCCTGGGTTATAAAAGAAATCGATTTGAACAGGCCATGGAAAACAAGCCAGTATGCATCACTTAGCATTTCTCCTAGGTGTCTCCTTCAGTTCCTGCCTTGATTCCATAGCTTTCCTCAATGACGCACTGTAACTTGTAAGGCAAATACAACTTTTCTTCCTAAATTACTTTTGGTCAATGTTTTATCACAGTACCAGAAAGCAAATGATGATAGTAGTAATAAAGTTCTTTAGCATTTTCATGGAACAATATTTGTGGGTTGTACTCTTTCATGATCATGAGTGGTGTGGGTTTGTTTAGACAAGCACCATCATACATACTGTTAACTTAGCGTGACCACATCTTCACCTGGCAATAATCAGCTACAGTTCCATTATAATCTTATGGGATCTCTGTTGTCTACCCAGTCTGCCATTGACTAGGGCATTAACTGTATCACTGACCTTAATGTATGAAAAGACATTCTCATTACATAGAAGACAGAATAGACAAAAACACTGGGTTTTCTTCTATGACTTTCCCTCATGCTTTGATGGCCCATCTCCCATGGAAGAAGCCTACTATGGCATCATTGTGACCATTATATCCGTATTACTCAGCATAGTCTACCTTGGAAGACTTTCCATTGCAGAGTCTTGGCCCAGCCAGCTGGCCTCAGGGCCAGTAGCATCAGTGTCAATTCTAAGACTTCTGAGATCCTCTGAACTGAGACTCATTTGCTAAAGGATTTGGTCCATGCCCCTCTCAGACTCACCTCATTACTGAACACCAGGGTTAAAGGGGCATTGGCACTGTATTTCATTCCAAACTCAGCATGAAACATTTGTCTTTTTCTCCTCTTTTCATATGTAAATATTTATTTTGACTAAGGAACAAGATCTTTATATGTGGACTGATGAACTCTCTGGGTAAAAGACTGAAAAAGGGAGCTTTGGCTTAATGGACCACCACTTTTTCCCATGGTGGCAGACAGGGTTCTGCCTGTATCCCATCAGGCCTTGGTATTGCTATAATGCTTCAAGCCAACTTCCCACCTGACAGTCTCAAAATCCCACTGTTTAAGGGCTGAGTTGTGGGGACAAAAGGATGACCTGGGGGCAGACTGGTGTGGGATGTCCATCTGTATATATGTTGCTTGTATTGCCTAATGAATAAAGCTGTATCCACCAATGGCTTAGCAGAATATCTCAAGGCAAGCATTCCAAGCAGAGATAGAGGAAGAAAGAAGGCAGAGTCAGGGAAATGCCATGTAGCTGCTAAAGTAAGGGACATGCGGGAACCTTAGGAACCTTACTGGTAAGCCACAGCCTTGTGAAGATACACAGATTCATAGGAATGGGTTAATTTAAGATGTAAGAGCTAGTGAGGAATTCGCTCGAGTCATTGGCCAAATAGTGTTGTAATTAATACAGTTTCTATGTGATTATTCAGGTCAGGGTGGCCAGGAAACAAAGGAGCAGTCTCCACCTACAACAGGCCTTAATCCAGGACTGACAAGAGTTAGCTGAAAACAAACAAACAGAAAACAAAACAAAAATCCAAACCAAACAAACAAATAAAAAACTTCAGCTATTTCACTCCTTAGATTTCCGAGACAGGTTCTGACCATTGCCCTAATTCTCTAGAAGGCTCCAGTTAGTCAGCAAGCCACAGCAGTAACTCTGGGGACAGTGCACATCTTAGTCCATGCTTTCCTTCCACTTCTGTTTTTGTTGCTTCCTATTTATCCCATTGATGAGGAAAGGATTCCCACCTCAGGATTTCATAGAGGCCTCTGCAATAATCAACCCTCAATAGAGATGACTGATGCTAATTTGTTAGTCATGTATCCGCAGCTGATGGGAGGAGGGCACTACATACCACACAGGGTGATGCAGAGATCAGAGTGACCACAGGGTATGGGAGGTAGGTAGTGTGATGGCCAGGGGTGAGAGTGTGGAATTTCCCCAGCAGGTGGGTGTGGTTGTTCTGTTTGAGTAACTTAAGCTTGCAGGAAACTAAAGATTGCTGCTTGGGTTCTGCAGAAACTGGACCTCATTCTTGTGATAGGAATGGGGTGGGGATGAGCTGAGTAGGACAGGAGAGGTGAGCAATAGCGGGCATGGTAGAAATGGGGTGTAAGTGGAAGTGAGGTCAAAATGAAATAGACATAGACGTGAGGTAGAGATGGGGGGTGAGGTGAGCGTCACGGACAGTAGTGCTGAGGTATTACATGATATTTCTCTTTAAGAGGAAAAAGAGGAATGATTAGCGATTCATAATGTAAGCTGCCAGTGGAAGTTTAATAAGTGAGACAATGGAACGAGTGGGAATAAATGGGCTGAGAGGAAAATCTATGTTAAACATGTCAGTGTCCTCTATAATAGAAATCTGGTTTTTCTTTTATGATTGACAGGGAGGGGAAAATGTTTCAATGACTACATTAATAGATGGCAAGGTTGACCCCTCCACAATATTGGGTACACTCTGGATTGAACTGTGGCATCTGTTACAATGACAATCATGTCCAGACAGGGCTCTGCGAGGGGAGGAGGGCTGACTGGGTTAGTAGTAAAGCATGTGCCTTGCAAGCTTGAGGATCTAAATTCAGTCCTCAGAATCCACGAAAATGCTGGAGGCAGTGCTGCACAAGTCCTCAGAATCCACAAAAATGCTGGAGGCAGTGCTGCACAAGTCCTCAGAACCCACAAAAATGCTGGAGGCAGTGCTGCACAAGTCCTCAGAATCCACAAAAATGCTGGAGGTAGTGCTGCACACTTGTGATCTCAGTGCCGGGGATGTGGAGACAGCACCTGGGCCTCACTAACCAGCCAGTGCCCAGGAATGTGGAGACAGAACTTGGGCCTCACTGACCAGCCAGCGCTGGTGATGTAGAGACAGTCCTGGGGCTC
>LOEQ01004522.1:36202-56035 GCA_001685075.1 Bramus lutescens
CCAGCCAGCGCTGGTGATGTAGAGACAGTCCTGGGGCTCACTGACCAGCCAGTGCCCAGGGATGTGGAGACAGCACTTGGGACTCACTGACCAGCCAGCCCAGTTTCATTGGTGGGTTTCAGGCTAGTAAGAGCCCTTGTCATGAAAGAAGTGGACAGCTTTCCAAGGATGACCCTCAAGTTTGTCCTTTGACCTCCATAGGCACACATGCCTTCATGTGCATACACACTCAGGTGTATGCTTACACACATGCTTAAAAAGAATGCAGAGACAGAACCTGGAAGGATGCTGCTGTAGAGACACTTTCCCCTTGTGAAGGTTAAGGAATTGGCCTAGAGCAGAGGGTGGGGCTGCTGGGAAGAATGTTGATTCAAGCAAACAGATGGAAATTATGAGCCTAACCACCGGGAGCCTAACAGAATTCAGTGAGAACTGGTTGTATTTCTGCCTTCAGTGATCCTGTGATAAGTGCTGGGCTTTTGCCCCACTTTACTTCCCTATAAACAGATCAGTAGAATACGAATGGTGTTGTTGTCACGATAATTTCCAAGACAGACAGACAGATGGACAGACAGATACACACACACACACACACAGAGTGAGAGAGAGAGAGAGAGAGAGAGAGAGAGAGAGAGAGATTCTTTACAGGTTATTGCTTCTGTACTTCAGGGCCCATTGCAGATGTCTGAACACACCAGAGCATGTGATCTCTTCTGGTGTGCATAATTCACAGGGGTGGGAGAAACTTCCCCTTTTCTGTAAATATCACATTGTTCTAGCAATGCTGTCTGCTACTGTATTACCATCAGAGTGGTAGAAGAGAGAGGGTGTAAAAGTGTCTAGAGACAGTGCTAGGAGCAACCAAAAAGAGAGTGGAAAGTGAAGAATGTTGATTTGTCAACATTCCCTGGGCAGAAACAACATGTGTCTGATCTATTATTCATTCGCTAAGTGAACAATTTCTTATTTACTTAAAAGTATATATGGAACATATACAACCTCATCCTATGGTACTATTCGTGCAGAAACTCAAACAGATGTGGGGTCCTTGGCCTCGTGGGGCTGTCTGTCAGTCTTGTCATGGCAGGGAAATATTAATTAGTGAATCTCAGGAATGTTATGTTACATGAATGGAAAGAAAATAAGACACTGTGAAAACATGTACCAGGGGAGCAGTTCTGGGGAATTGGAAATTTCCCTAAGGAAGCCATCCTGGTTGGCAAAGAGGAAGAAACACGGAGGCTTCATAACTTTTCCACTCTCGTATGGCTGGGATTTGTGTGGTGGCTGCTGTTTCTGGTACATTGCCAATATTTCCATGTAATTACTTGCTAATTTGGCTGTATAATATATTAGAAACATATTTTTGTTGTTGTTACCCAGGACTCTGTCCTTGGCTCTCATGCTGCCCAATGAATGTCGCCAGTTATTCAATGAGAAATTGCTCAGATGCATATTTATCTTCTGTCACAATGAAATGGGTTTTCATCATTTTCTCTTTGGCTATATTCAAAGTGAAATTACCACTGTCTATCATTCTGTCAACCACAAATTGTTAAACCATTTCTGTATTTTTTATCATCTGCTTCTCAGGTTGCTTAATATTGTTCCGTTTTTCCTGTTTAATTGTTGAAAAATCTCAGCAAAACTCAGTTGACTTTAAGTGGTAGTAAATCAATGAAACCAGGCATTTTGGACAATGTCTAAGTACCACGGACCGTAAAGGCATAGACACAGCCTCATCATTAAAGTGGAGGAAGATAAATTGTTGCCCCTAAGAGTCAGTAAAATAGTTTTTTTCCAGTCCATTTCACTAAGTGTTTAGAATGTGTACTACCTGATTAATCAGTGTGTCATGAACCATGACACAGTGAATGGATTTTCGGTATTCAGTGCAGAGATAGTAAGAAAGGACTAGAATCATGAGAGGCACTGTTTGCTATGGAGAGGTATGTTGTCAAGTTCATGATTAAAGTAGCTCCTGGCCACCTTTGGGGAAAGTGAAGACCCATGCTGTGGGAGGATAGACAGGAGTGTGGGAAGATTGCCTTTGGATTCACAGCAATTGGACCTGATGGGTGAAATCCTATGCAATAAACCCATTCTTAATTACTTATTGGGGTGCTCTAGGCAAATTGCTAACTCATACCATAAATTCGTTAATGAGCAAAACAAAAATGATATCTCATAAAATTTGAGGAGTATTAACTCTGTCAAGTATAAGCTTTCCCCTAAAGATATTTTTATGTTGCTTTTTAAATATCAAGATTTTCCTTTAAAAATAGTTAATTCTCATTCTCTCTCTCTCTCCCTCCGTGTGTGTGTGTGTGTGTGTGTGTGTGTGTGTGTGTGGTACCCCTAAGCAGAAGAGGGCATCCAATCCCCTGGGAGTGTACTTACAGATGGCTGAGAACCACCTAATATGGGTTCTGGGAATCAAACCCTGGTCCTCTGCAATAGCAGCAAATGCTCTCAACCACTGAACCATCTCTCCGGTCCCAAAATTTTTCTTTTGCCACACAAATTGATATTGCTTTGATTGGCTTAAAGGTTTTAGTTATTTTGACTAAAGTGAAAGAATGGACTTAGGGTCACTGTTGGGTGTACTACTTTAAGTAAATAAATTTAAGATGGAAATTATCATGGAATGGAAGCTATAAAATTTCATATTATATCCTAAAACATATCTTAAAAGCACTATATAAAATAGATTCTTACGGAACCTTTGTACTTCTGTTTTGCTTCCATTGTACTTCAAGGGCTGTGTATATATAGAGATAAAAGGCAATAAAATTAAGATTTGTTCTTAGATCTTGATTACTCTAGGAGAGCTAACTGGACAACATTTATGCACACTTTTTGTCTGTCTGTTAGCAGCCCACATCAATAAACTGTGTTCAATACAATGTGTACTGTGTTAGACATGTTGTGAGTTAGGCTCCCTTGGAAACAGAATCTGGAATAGAGTTTGGTACAGGAAACGGATTAGAAAGTGTCCTCAGGAAGAGTACCCATGAAGGAAGCAGAGCTGGATCGTGGGAGAAGATGTACTGTACATCACTCTAACAGGCAGATCCATTTCCAGATGTATCACTGGACTCATTCCCAGCCCAAAGGACTTAGGAGACTAGAGCTGGTGGGGAGGACATTAGCTTTATTCAAAGAGCAGCATCTCAAGAGGACAGAAGGGGACCTCTTTCACCAAAACCACCTTAGTAACTCTGGCAGTGAAAAGGCTTTTATAGAGAGGGAGAGATGTGCCGGGGGCAGTGGAGCTGGAAGACTGGCACCGTACTGGTGTCCTAATCTAGGGTTTGTATCTCTGTCCCTCCTACCATGGTCAGACCTTGGCTTCCTTGTACTAATTTCTGTAGTTCTTAAGATAGTCAGCCCTTTTCTGTATGTGTAGCCTTGCAATAATGTACATGGTGTGTTGATCTGCATATTAAACCTTGCAACAGTGTACATGTTGTGTGTTGAGCTGCATGTTAAACCTTACAGCGGTGTGCGTGGTGTGTGTTGCTATGCAGAATTGGCATGAGGAGGAACCAAACACATTCTGATTCCATCTCACAGTCACCAAATGTTTTGAGGGATTTTTTTTTTAAGTCTAAAACATTATTTACAAGTTGTTATCTGATTTTTTTAGGCACAGCCTTTTTGTAGAACTTAGAATGCCAGGAAAAAGGAAAGGGAAGTCAAGGTACAGTCCTCCAAGGCACACCATTTATTTCCCCAGGGTTTTGGAAGCTGGAAAAGCACTGTGTTGTGCCAAGTTGAGGGCTGGAGCCCAGTATTAATCACTCACTGCATGTGACTGCCTTCCCGGGTGCGAGACCTTGGAGGGAGTAGCTGTTTCTGCTGAGGCCCAAGGGGATAAAGCCGGTGTGAGCCAGCAGCTGGAAGAATGAAGGAGAAGGTGTGGCTGGCATACACAGCATTCTGTGTTATTCCTGTGTGGCATCTCAGTTGGTTCCAGGAGGTACCCAGGGGCATCTTCATGTGAGAGTCTCACAGAAATTCTGGAGAGGACTGTAAGAAATACAGATATCCACAAAGCTTTCACCAGAGTGGGAAAACATGTTATTTCTTTTTAAAATACACTTCAGAATTCTCCACCTTTGAGGTAGCAATTACAAGAAATTAACTGTATCAGCTATCATCTTGGTACCTCATTATTGTTTGGAAAACCTGTATATTTAAGACTTCCTGGTTAAAGGGACAGCAGGAATCTTTAAATTTCAACAACATGAAGGCAAATGCAAATGGAAGGATGTTGGTTTTAGCTCCGAATGCTTGCACGATCTCCTTTTCAGAGAAGCCAGGTGGAGAGGTAAAGAAGTTATAAGAAGGTTTACACCCCACAGCACTGTAAGAGTGAGAAGCTTGTGTAGGGGTGTCAAGTAAGATGAGGAAGTTCTGATTTTTTTTTCAGTTTGGTTTGTGTGCACGTGTGGATGTATTTGCGTGTCTGTGTGAGCGCACCTGGGTGCTTTGATGAGTTTCTGTGCATCACTTGAAGAATATAGAGGGCAGAGTATGTATGGCACTGGAACCCCTGGAACTGAAGTTATGTGGGTGCTGGTAACAGAGCCTGGGTCCTCTGCATGTGATCGTAACCGCAGAGCTGCCTCTCTAGCTCGTGATTGGACGGTTTTGACAGGGTCTCTCTGGCCTGGAACATGTAATTATCCTGCTTCAACATCCCAAAATGCTAGGTTATAGACAAGTTTAGACATGCCAGACTTTTAGATGCGTTACACGAATTTGAAGGGAAATTAACTGAAGGGAAAAGCACAAAACTTCAACATTTGTGAGTGCAGGTAAAGGAGTTTTTGGTTGGAAATTTAAAGACTTAAATCTGTTGGAACTCATGGAAGGTCCTTAGTTAACAACTGGATTTCCCACCTTTAGAAGCCAGAATAAGAAGAGCAAATTAAGCTATCTGAGGTGGCACAAGCCTTTAATCTCAGCACTTCTGAGGAAGAGATGGGCGATCTCTGAGTTCCAGGTTAGCCTAGTCTATAGAACAAGTTCTAGGACAGCCAAGGCTACATACAAAAACAAAAGAAAGAGAAAGGAAGGGAGGAAGGAAGGGAGGGAGGGAGGAAAGAAGGAAGGAAGGAAGGAAGGAAAGAAGGAAAGAAAGAAAGAAAGAAAGAAAGAAAGAAAGAAAGAAAGAAAGAAAGAAAGAAAGAAAACTAAGCCTAAAGAAACCCTGAAAAAGGAAACCATAAGATTGGAGTAGAGAGGGCTGAGAGATGACTCTACAGTTAAGAGCACTGACTACCCTTCCAGAGGACCTGGGTTCAATTCCCAGCACCCACGTGATAGCACAACTATCTGTATCTTCAGTTCCAAGGACCTGACACCTATGGCAAATCACCAATGTGTATAAAATAAAAATAAATAAATTTTAAAAAGATTGGAGTAAAGATCAAATATATAGAAATAACAAAATTTATAATAATGAAATTCGTGTCCTGTGAAATTAACGTTCTTTGATAGGCTCTGTTCCTAAGACAGACTCTAAAGTTTTTTAGCTTTGTTTCATTCTCCTCAGCGGTAGTGCCTGTACTTATTTCCTGACCAACAACTCTATGTTGTGTTTATACCAGCCTTTCAGATCTACTTTTTTTTTTTTGATTTTTATTGAGCTCTACATTTCCCTCCCTTCCTCTCCCTGCCCCTTCAACCCTTTCCCAAGGTCCCCATGCTCCCATTTTACTCAGGAGATCTTGTCTTTTTCTACTACCCATGTAGATTAGATAAATGTATGCCTTTCTTAGGGCCCTCATTGTTGTCTAGGTTCTCTTGTATTGTGATTTGTGGGTTTTTTTTTTCAGACAAATGGATAGAGCTAGAAAACATCATTTTGAGTGAGGTAACCCAGACCCAGAAAGAAAATTATCACATGTACTCACTCATTAGTGATTTTTAAATATATAGCAAACAAGCCCACAAATCACAATTCCAGAGCAAGTTTTAAAGATGAGCATGAACATTATATAGAGAATGGACAGCTATTGGGGGCACACGGAAGCTGAAAAACTAGTTAATAGAATGTCCAGACAAGGCTGGGTAAGACAGACAAAGGAGCAAAGTGATGTGGACAGACTAGAGACAGAATAGCCCAGAGCCTGGATAGCAAAGAAGTTTCAGCTTAAGATGCTCATTTTCATCCATGGAGACCTAAGTGACTAGAAAAGGGAAAGGAAGACCACAGTGGTGTTGGATCCATACTGCATTTGACCAGACTGCCAGAAGATACCAAGTAGAAAGACCAGCGAGGCTGAGAACCACCCAGATGAATCTGGAGCCCAAGGAGCCCGATGGAGAAGTCACTGCACAGATAAATTTAGGTGTCATCACCAGGGAGTATTCAAAGCAGAGGGCAGCAAATTGGCTTAAGCCAGTCCCAGTCCATGACATTATTGTGTTACACTATGGCCAGATAACTGCTGTAAAATTGTGTGGCTTGGGGAACTGCTCTCTGCCTCCAATTTAGGATCAGCTTCCCAATTAGAACCACTTTGGGATTTCTCAGTGAATTAATAATTTTCTTTGAGTCTTAGGCAAGGGATTGGGCCTGGCCTGTACAGTCGGTCAGTAAATGGGATGGAATGAGACAGTATAATGCCATGATCCATGTTGGAGCCTGAGAAGTAGCTGTCTTCTAGGGCAACAAGATCTGAACTGTGGGTGGTGTGAGTGTGGTCACAATAATGGCGAAAGGTCACCAAGAGAGGTCTTAATCTGAGCACAGTGGTACACTCCCTGTTATCTCAGTACTCAGAAGGCTAATGTGGGAATATTATGAGTTCTAGGCTAACCTAGGCTACACAAAGAAACTGTCCCCAAATTTAACAAAACAAAACAACAGCAACAAAACTTTCAATAGTGTGGTAGTTTGGAAGAAAATGACTCCTAAAGGTTGTAGCACTATTAGAAAGTGTGGCTTTTTTTGAAGTAGGTGTGGCCTTGTCGAAGGAAGTGTGTCATTGTGAAGGTAAACTTTGAGGTCTAATTTATGCTCAAGCCATGCCCAGTGTCTCAGACCACTTCCTGTTGTCTGTGAGTTAAGTCAACTCAGCTCCTTTTCCAGCATTGTGTCTGCTTGCTTCCTTTCATGAGGAGAATGAACTGAACCTCTGAACTGTAAGTGAGCCACCACAGTTGAATATTTTCCTTATGAGAGTTGCTGTGGTCATGGGGTCTCCTCCCAGCCATAGAAACCCCAAGACACTGTGGTCATGGTGTCTCCTCACAGCCATAGAAACCCCAAGACAATTAGTGAAAACTGGGAAAGGATTCTAGCTGAAGGTCTCAAAGTAGAGACTCAGGCAGGCTGGAGGAGGGGCATGATNGGCCCAAGGGCTGCTATGACTCTAAAAGGATCAGCTGGGGATCTTTGGGGTTTTGCTTGAAAGCCTCAGGGCTGGGAGTAGAAGACAGTCCTTAAAAGCATGCTTTAAAATGCAAATCTGTTCATCTCCAGGCAACATTAACGCTCCTTAGAACTCATTGCTGGGTATGACCTCAACTCCTTTTTCAGATGGATAGGAAAGAGGAGTAGTAAGTAGTCAAAGAATAGAAGTCCTTCTGGTAGGAGGTGCTTTAGAGGCCAACCTTAGAGGACTTGAAAAGAAGTCCTGGTGATCAATAGAAACAGCTTCTGGGCTCTGACAACTTAGAAGGCTGAAAGGGAAAATTGCAGCCCACCCTAGATAAAACTGTAACAAAATCAAGTAGCTCCATCCACTTTACCTAGAGTCAGATTATTCTAAATTGTAGGGAAGTCACCCCAGGACACTGGATCGGCTGGGAAATTGTGAATGAGCAGATGAGAAATTAATACACTTGAATGTAGTTTCAGATCTGTCAAGGAGGTTTATTGCTCCTGAGTTGCCTGAGATGACATTTGATTGATTGTGCTTCTCAGAACCTAATACTATGTTGAGTCACTTTTACTTTATTTTTTCAAGATTATGTCTTTGCTCTGTTTCCTGCTCTGATTTCACCTGTAATTATATTGCTTCAGGCGGTGAGTGATAGGTCTCTCGGGACACTCGCCTAACCTTTATTAATTACAATGTACCTAAGCACAGTAAATTGGGCTGTGCACTTCTCTTAGACTTTCACTAACTATTAATGAGAAAATTTAAATATCTTTACTTAAAATATCACAAAATCTCAGTTAAGTAGGATTAAGAGATTGGGCCCATCAAATTAACTAATTCTTATAATTAGCAAGGGGTTCATGGGAAGACCCTTGTTCTCAGAGTTCTTCATCTTCCCTCAGAGGAGCTACCCTGAGTCCTCCTGTCTGTCTGGTTATTTATTCACTCCTTGATTTGAGTTTATTAGAAGTTTCAAAAGGCAATGAAACAGTCACACCAGAGCAGATGTCCCGGTCATGACTCAGGGACTGAGGCTGGAACTCTGTTTACACCCAGTCTTAGCCACAAGCTTGGAAAGAGGTGGGAGTTCCTTCTTCAACAAACTGTGATTTCCTATTGCCTTTTTTTTTTTGAGACAAGGTTTTTTTTGAGACAAGACAATCAGAGATCTGATTGTCTCTGCCTCCCAAGTGCTGGCAGTCACCACTGCCCCATCTTATAAATATAGGTTGCAGGGTAAAAACAGAAATGCCAGACAAGATTGGCATGTTCCCCATAAACTGAATGAGCTAGTTCTTCTTTTTCCTCAATCACAGGAAGATAAGATGTTCCATTTCCTACTTTTTATTAATTTTTGTGATGTACTTTTCTTATTTTATTCAGGACACAAGGTATTTCCTCCAATGTTTAAACATTATTGCTGAAAATTTCTTTGCAATTATTTTGAACTCTACAAATAAATATAAACAACTATGACAGTATTTACAGACACATGTACTCAGCAACTCGTTCTTGTAGCATTGATGTTTCTGTGACAAATGACTTCCTGAACTCTCTACCTTCATTAGGTAGTGCCATCAGGTGGCTCTCAGCTTTGCCCTGGTTACACTGGTTCCATCTCACAATAATTCAAGAACAGAAAACTCCATTCACAGAAATTTTCAGTAGTATCACAGAGCCACTATTGTAGGGGTACACATCTGCACATAGTCACTACTGTAGGGGTGCACATCTGTACATAGTCACTATTGTAGGGGTGCACATCTGTACATAGTTACTATTGTAGTGGTTCACATCTGTACACAGCCACTATTGTAGGAGTGCACATATGTACACAGTCACTATTGTAGGATTACACATCTGTACTCAGTCAGTATTGTAGGAGTGCACATCTGTACACAGTCAGTATTGTAGGAGTGCACATCTGTACACAGTCAGTATTGTAGGAGTGCACATCTGTACACAGTCACTATTGTAGGAGTGCACATCTGTGCAGAGTCACTATTGTAGGAATGAACATCTGTGCAGAGTCACTATTGTAGGTGTGCACATCTGTACATAGTCACTATTGTAGGAGTGCACATCTGTACACAGTTGCTGTTGTAGGAGTGAACATCTGTACAAGTCAGTATTGTAGGAGTGCACATCTGTACAAGTCACTATTGTAGGAGTGCACATCTGTACACAGTCACTATTGTAGGAGTGCACATCTGTACAAGTCAGTATTGTAGGAGTGCACATCTGTACATAGTCACTAATGTAGGAGTGCACATCTGTACATGGTCACTATTGTAGGAGTGCACATCTATAATTACAACAGCCAGGAGTTAGAGGGAGAAGTGTTTAAGTCTGAGGGTAGCATGGGCTAAATAGCAAGTCTGAGACCAGTCTACGCAACAAACATAAAGGGAAAAAAACCCTAAATATCTTCTCATTGATGTTTTGTCTCAAAGATTGATTCTCCAAGACTGAGTGAAAAACTATTCAGTTAGCACAGAAATTCACTCATGTGGTTGAGAACATGCTGATTATCTTTATAGAGACAAGATGGATGCTTCAGTGTGGATATAACTGACATCAGACAGCATCTCCAGTGCTTGCACCCTGCGATGACTTCTCAAAGGTGACCTGCATCCTCTAGCTGTCATCAGGATTTTGCATAATAGATATTTAAGGGCTGCATCCATACAGCCAGATTCCATGCAGATAATGGATAAGAGCTATGAAAGAGGATATAAAGCGGCTGCCTGGAGGTTTGCCTTGATGCAGAGCTGCCTGGAGACCAAGCCTTGTCGCTGAGTCAGAAAAGCAATTATGCTGTGTTCTCAGCATGCAAGACTCCTCTTACACTATTTTCTTTGTTGTGCTTTTTCATATGGAAAAAAAAAAGATCCCCAGTCAGTGACATGTGATTTAGCTCATTTTACTCTCATGATTTTCAAGTTATTTTATTGCTTTTCCACCAACATTGCACTTCAGCTGTAAGAAGACTCTCTCACATTACTGGTGTGTGAAGTCTTGCTGTAAGCTGTGTATTAGCAACCTTTCAGATCCCTGTGATACCCGACAATAGCAATTTAAGGGGGGAAAGGTTCATTTGGGGTCACAGTTGTCAGAGGTTGTGGCAGGAAACTCGAGGTGGCTGCTCACATTGCACCCACAATCAGGAGGCAGAGACCTAGAGTGGCTTATGTCTAGATTACTTTCTCCTTTTCAGCTAGTTCAGGACCCCAGTCCATGGAATGGTTCCCTGCATTAGACTAGCTCTCTCCACATCAACTAACCTTATCCAGATAATCCTTTGCAGACATGCTCAGGTTCAGTACGTTTTCCCGTGGTTCTTATAGATCCTATCAAGTTGGCAACCAATTTTTGTTTGTTTGTTTGTTTGTTTGAGACACAGCTTCTCTGTGTAACAGCTATAACTGCCTGGAACTCACTCTGTAGACCATGCTGACCTCAAGACTCAACAAAGATCGGCTTGCCTCTGCCTCCCGAGTGCTGGTATTAAAGGCAGGCATAACTACTGCTGAGTGGCAGCCAATTTTAACTATCATAGGCTATTGACAAAGAGACTATGAGGGCAGAAGAGCTTGGCTCTGAGACTTTAAAGACCTTGTTACCCAACCCACTCTCTCGGTCCAGCAGATTGGCACAACCTGGGAATCTATTAGAAGTGAAACATCTTAGGTCCCATCCCCATTTACTAATCCAAGATTTGTGTTTTTCGTAAACATTTCCAGGAGACACAAGGGCTTGATGCAGTTGGAGATGCACCATTTAAAGAGGCAGGCAGCACAGTGATGAACTGTGTGGTATGCACTGCTGTTCCTGAATGCCATTTACTATGTGGGTCACCCAATCCCAGGACCGTGCTGAGCCTTTTCATGAAGTATCTCTTACAGGCTTTGCATCGCTTCCGTGTGAGACACACTATTATCTCCAGATAGAGAAAGGTTAAATAACTTTCCTTAGGTTAATGGTGCAATGTGTAGCAGCATAGAGATGGGAATTAGTGTCTTCTCACCACCAGTGTTAATCTTGCTCACCCACTCTGTTTATTCAGAAATGACTTCAGCATGCTTGTGCAGGGCGTTAAAAGCTAATTTTTACAAGAAGGCAATAACACATCTCACACAGATATGAGAATGGACACTGTAAATATTCTGTGTAACATGTCAGTGAGGAAACTTGTGAGATGTTGTAGCTGATTTAAAGAATTATACAGCAGACATATTTATCAATTAGGAAAAGCCGTGAGTGTGAAATCAAGGCAAAGCCAGTGTGTATGTATGGCAGAGCTGTCTCTCTATTGGAAATACTTCCTCTGCATACCTCTGAACAAGAATGCTTTTGTGTTGCCATTGTTATCCACAAAGTGAAAAACAGCTCTAAGAAACAAAACCGTTCATGACACCCATTAAAATGGTGAAGCAGATTTTATTTAGATACCTACCACAGTAGGTGTTATTCCTGGAGCTTTGTAGTAGACAAATATGGCTTCAGCTCCACTGAAGGAAAAGTAGCAATTTATAACTAAGGACCAGGATATGTATGTGTGTATATACACGTGTGTGTGCATGTGTTGTGGGGGTGGGGATCTATTATTACGGGGAAACACTTAGGCTCAAGTACAGGATTTTGCTGAAGGCAGATCTGAGGGATCAAATATTCTAGTTGCTTCTCTGCTGCTCTTATAAAAGACTAACCAAAATGACCGTAGGTGAGGGAACATTTATTTGACTTACACTTCCAGATTGCCTTCCATCATTGAGGGAAACTGGGGTAGGAAATCAAGGCAGGAACACAAACCAGAAACCATGGACGAAGGCTGCATGATGGCTCACTCACAGGCTTGTGCACAGTTTCTTGTGTAGTCCAGGACTACTTGCCTAGGAATGGTGCTGCCCACAGTGTGTGGGGCCCTCCTACAGCAATTGCTAATCAAGACAACTTCCCACAGATATTCTCAGAGTCCAGTCTCATCTGAGAAACGCTTCAGTGGAGACCCCCTTCTCAGGTGACTCTAGGCTGTGCCAAGTTGGCAGTTAAAGCTGACTAGGACAATAGACAATGAGTTTAAGGAGATACTGAGTATACTCAGCAAGAATGTGGGGTGCAGAATCACCTGACTTAGCAAGGTTATTGCTAGAGTTGGGCTCTTAAGGGCATGTCCAGTAGTAGGAGCTCATTGAACAGAGTTCAGGGTAAGGCATAACGGAGTTTGATCAAAAACAGAACCCTGTCACCCCCCATAAACTCAGAAAAGTTTTAGGAAGGATGGGAATGCGATGCTCAGTGAAAAAGTGCTCCCTTGAAGGAGTGGAGTGGTGTGGTGGCTGAGCACACAAAATCACAGCATCAGGATTAAACACCCACTCTTTATTTTCCTCCTTTCCCGAAATGTTCCCACTCCCTAACTCGCAGGTCTCTGGTAAGGAATAAGTGAGACAGACACAGGGAAGGTGTACCTAATGATCGTACCATGTGTGTTTTTTAAGGCTTTCCTTCTTAACCATGCTAATATTTGATGTAGGAGGGTCATCTGCTTATGTGTTACTTTCATTGGTTAATAAAGAANCCGTGCGGGAGCAGGGCTGGACGAAAAGCAGGCCCGCTTCCCTCATTTACTACAAATATTCAGGAATTTGTTGGTGCAGGGCTAAGGGGATGGTTACATTGGTAAAGTGCTTGCGTTGCAAGCATAAGGAAATAGGTTTCATCCCCAGAACCCAGCTGGGTATGGTGGTTCACACTTGTAATCCCAGTGGTGGAGTGAGGCAGAGACAGATGGATCTCGGGTTCACGGTTCACCTACTTCGACCTCCTTGACATGTGTTAGGCCAGTGGAAGACCCTGTCTTTAATAAATAAGATAGGTGGCCCTTCAGGAATGACACTTAAGGTTGGTCTTTGGCTTTCATATGCACACATGTTCATATGTGCCCTCACATACATCTGTGTCTGCACATACACACACAAATAATAGTGATATTAACATTGAAATACCCTCAGCATAGCAAAGATTTTTCTAATTCAAAGTATCCCAATGAAATATAAAATAGTTTTGGTTACAGAGTAAGAAAATACTGCTAGAGGTAGGTTGGTTTTTTTTCCATCATAAATATCTGTTTTATTTTCTAAACGGAAACTGTATCTTAAGTATTTAGTAACAGAAATATAACAAATATAATTTAAATGGAACATTTCTGCTAATCAATAATCTTGGCCCAAATCAAAATTCTTTTATTTTTTATTGTTTTTATTGAACTATATATTTTTCTCTGCTCCCCTCCCTTCTTCCCCCTCCTTTTCTATTCTCGTCCATGATCTCTTCACTCCAAACTCACTCAGCAGATCTTGTCTTTTTCTAATTTCCATGTAGATTAGATTCATGTATGTCCCTTTTAGGGTTCTCTTTGTTGTCTAGGTTCTCTGGAATTGTGAATTGTAGGTTGGTTTTTCTTTGCTTTATGTCTAAAAGCCACTTGTGAGTGAGTATATATGATACTTGTCTTTCTGGGTCTGGGTTACCTCCCTCAGTATGATATTTTATAGATTCTTCCATTTGCCCATAAATTTCAAAATGTCATTTTTTTCGCTGTATAGTACTCCATTGTGTAAATGTACCACATCTTCTACATCCATTCTTTGGTTGAGGGGCATCTAGGTTGCTCCCAGGTTCTGACTATAACCAATAATGCTGCTATGAACATAGTTGAGCCAATGTCCTTGTGGTATGATTGAGCATCATTTGGGGATATACCCAAATGTGATATTGCTGGGTCTTGAGGTAGACTGTTTTCTGAGAAATTGCCATACTGATTTTCAAAGCGGCTGTATGATTTTGCACTCCCACTAGCAATGGAGAAGTGTTCCCTATACCTTATATCCTTTCCAACTTAAGCTCCCATCAGTGTTTTTGATCTTGGCCATTCTGGCAGGTGTAAGATGAAATCTCAGAATTGTTTTGATTTGCATTTCTCTGATTTCTAAGGATGTTGAACATTTCCTCAAGTGTCTTTCAGCCATTTTAGATTCCTCTGTTGAGAGTTCTCTGTTTAAGTCTATACTTCATTTTTATTTTAGATTATTTGTCCTTTTGTTGCCAAATTTCTTGAGTTCATTCTATATTTTGGAGTTCAACTAGAGGTAGGTCTTAAAAAGTGTATTTTATTCTAAAATTACTGAGATCTAAAGAGAGAAAAACATTTCCATTATGGATAGACTCCTTCCTGACTTGCTACTTTTACACTTGCTTCAGGCACCTAAGGATTTCACATTACTGGATCAGGCAATTGTGGAGTGAGACATGGATGCCCCAAGATTTGCTGCTTACACCCAACCCGCTCACATTTTATTTTCTCATGACCTAAATATGCCTATGCCTATTTAAGACCACTCTCTTGTCCACTGGATTAGGAGTTTCCCCTAGTCTCCATGCCAGGTTTGTCCTTTGGGTACTTCTTTGACTCATGTAAACCCAGTTCTTCTTGGCTGTACCAGAGAACTCATCACACCTAGGTCAGGGTCATCCGTTTCTCTCTGAGGGAAGTCTGAAGTTCAGAAGAATCAAGTCAGTTAGGTTTGGTACTGTGAATCCATCCTTTGGTCTAGTAGGAGTAGGCAATGATGTTGTTAAAAAATTGGGAGATCATTTTTATCTCTTTATTGAAAATAGATTTTTACCCCTCCAGTAATATGTCCTAATTATGGTTTCCCCTTCCTCTACTCCCCTCTCATTCAGATCTGAACTATCATCTCTCATTAGAAAACAGAGTTCTCGGGGATAATAATAAGATGAAACAGGATAGATCAAAAACTAACACATAGGAATATGGCAAAACAAATGGAAGGGAAGCGCTCAAGAACAGGCACAAGAAATGGATGCAGAAGCAGACTCACTCATTCACACACTCAGGCATCTTATAAAGACACCAAACTGGAAGCCAAAATATTTATTCAACGGACCTTTCAGATAGAAAGAGAGAAAATATGTATAAATAAAAAGAAAATAAATAAAAAAGATTATTATTATTATTAAGTAATAAAAATAAATGATAAAGACTTAACACAACATGAAGAGACAAGGAACCCCCAAAGATACCCTGAGTTCATTTTTTTGTTGAGCATCTACTGGTCCTCCAGTTTACCCTGAAGGGCAGGTAGTTTCTTTCCCTAGACAGATTCCCTTGGAGAAAGCTAAATTCTCTTTTGCAAGTGGTTATCAACCAGAGTGTGTCTGGGTTAGGGATGGGGGCGTGTGTCCACTTTTTCTTTCTGCTTTAGGATCCCAGCTGGTGCAGACCTGTATATGCCTGTGCATGCTGCCTTGGTCTCTGTGAGTTCGTCTGTGTGTTGATTCAGTTGCTATAGAGGGTCTAGTTTCCTTAGTGTCCTCCATCCCCTCTGACACTCACACTCTTTATGCCCTGTATTTGGTAGGGTTCCCTGAGCTCTGAGAGAGAGAGGTTTCATGGAGGTCTCCCTTTATGGCTGAGTGTTCTGAGCTCTGGCATGAGTTGCATGATATCTGGTTTTGGTTCCTTGTGTTTGTTCCAAGCTTCTGCAGGATGGAGCTTCTCTGATGATGGCTGAGCAAGACATTGATGTATGAGTGTAGCGCAATGTCATTAGAAATTATTTTATTGCTACATGCTTTTAGTAGAACAGTAGTATTTAGTTTTACCCTAAGTGACTGGGCTCTCTAGTCTCAAGTTCCTGGCTATTCAAGCAATGTCAAGTATGGGTCCCATCTCAAAGAGTGAGTCTTAAGTCAAATCAGATATTGGTTGGTTACTCCTTCAAGGTTTGAACCACTGTCGTCCTAGCATATCTTGTAGGCAGGATACCATTGTAGATCAAAGGGTTTGTGGCTGGGTTGGTGTTTCTCTTTTGATAGCATGTAGTGTACCTTCCTGTACCAAAGAAACTAGAATGTACAGGTGAATGCTTGGCTTCTCTAACTTCATTGAGTTGTGTAGGTGTTGTCTTCAGTGATAGAAACTTGCTATCAGTTTGTAGAGAACAACCTACAACCTTGGCAATAGCTTGGGATTTTGAGGATTCCCATGGGACCCCTTTAGCCAACAACTCAATTCGATGTAACCCATCATCACTGGAAGCTTCATTTGGTGGCAAGAGATGGCCAGCTGGGAATCTATCTCCCCTATTATTTGGTGATTTCATTTAGATTGCCTTAATACAGGTATATATTCTAGGAAGCTACTCCTGAATTAGGTTTTCATACCATCACTCAAATGGCCCTCAATTTTTAGCTGTCTCTGCCTGTGTTCTCTCCAATTTCCTTCTCTTTCCTCCCCTTCCTCAGTTCCAGTCCCCCTTTCCCCATTCTGTCCATAGGTCTCTATTCTACTTCCCCTTCCTATCTATGGAGGTGCATCTCTTCCCTCCCCAGTCCCTTACTCTATGACTAACTTCTGTGGTTCTATGGATGGTAGTTTGGTTATTGTTGACTTAACATATATCCACAGCATATCAGTGAATATATACCATATTTGTCTTTCTGGATCTGGATTACCTCATTTAGGGTGTTTGTTTTTTCTAGTTCCATCCATTTACCTGTGAATTTCATGATTTCATTTTTCAAATGGCTGAGTAATATTCCATTGCATAAATGTACTGAGTTTTCTTTATTCGTTCTTGTGTTGAGAGACATCTAGGTTGTTTCTGATTTCTGACTATTATGAATAGGAGAGCCTTGAACATGGTTGAACAAGTAAGTGTCTCTGTGACAGGATGTAGGAACCTTTGGGTATATGCCCAAGAGTGGTATGCCTGGATCTTGATGTATATTTATTCCCGTCTTCCTGAGGAACCACCACACTAATTTCTATAGTTATTGTATAAGTTTGCACTTACACGGGTAATAGGTGAGTGTTTCCCTTACTCCATATCCTACCAGCATGAGCTGTCATTTGTTTTATTGATCTTGGCCATTCCGACACTGTAAGATGAAATTTCAAACTGATTTTTTTTCTTCAGACTATTGCTTTCTTGTTTTTTTTTTGTTTTTTTGTTTTGTTTTGTTTTTTGTTTTTCCTAAGATAGGATTTCTCTGTGTAGCTCTGGCTGTCCTGGAACTTGCTTTGTGGAACAGGCCGGCCCCAAACTCACCGAGATCCACCTCTCTGTCTGCCACGTTCTGGGATTAAAGAACTCAATCAGTTCAAAATAGTCTTGATTTTCAGTTCTTTGATGACTTAGGATGTTGAACATTTCTTTAAGTGTTTTTCAGCCATTTGAATTTCTCGGTTTAGATCTATACTCCAATGTTTAATTGAATTATTTGTTTTCTTGATTTTTGATAGATTTTTAGATCTTTGTATATTTTGGATATTAACCCTCAATTGATGTGTAGTTGTTAAAAATCTTTTCCCATTCTGTGGACTGCTGTTTTGTTCAAATGTGGGCCTTAAAGGAGCTGGGAAATGTGCTTTTTAGGGCTGAGCACTCAGTTGTTCCTTATTCATCTTAAACAACTACTAGTCTATGCATTCACCACTGCCATTGTCGAGTGAAGCTTCTTGGATTAAGGCAGAGAGTGACATATGCCTATGGGCATAAACATATGGTTAGAAGGCAGTTTGACGTCGTAGTAAGTTAGTTAGCAATAGTGTGTTATCCCCTGCATAGCGTTGGGCCTATGATATCTCCAGCCATAGGTTGTCACGAGATGTACAGTTTCATGCATGATTTCTTCCCATGGATGTTGTCCCAGATCCAATCAAAGAGTGGTTGGCTGCTCCCATAACTGTGGTACTACTATTTTGGCTGGCAGATTGACATTACAGTTCATAGAGTCCGTAGTTGTATAAGTGTATGGATGGTTTTTCTCTCCAGGTGACCATGAAAGCCAACAGGTTCATTAGTAAGTTTGCTGTGTTTAGATCCCACAATTCTGAATTATCTTGGTCTGATCCTCTGGGAGCTCCTTGAGAACTCTAAAATATAGACATCATGCAAACTAATTTTATCTATAAATATGCAAATTATCTTACCCCTTTCTAAATAGCTTTATCTCCACACATTCATCTCAGTATTCTTGATTTATAAATATGTTGGTACTGTGAACGCTTCCTTTAACTAGGTCCCTTATGAGCAAAGTAAAATCTTTCATGTATATAATTTTGTGTATGCACAATAGTTCTGAATTTATAATTTTGAAAATGGTCTTTCCATAATGGGAATGTTCGAGATTACATCTTGATAACTGATTTACTAGTCAAGGGGTGGCTAATTAATCTTCATTGATGGCAAATGGAAACAGATAAGAGCCAAGTAAACAGAGATGATCTGCAGAATATTTTGCAATTTAAGTTGCCAGCAGTGTTCATGTTTAAAAGAATAACTTTCTATCTATGTTGTCATTTTAAAAGCTGTTCCCATATTTTGAATTAAATGCACAGATTCATGGTTTCTTGAAATTAATGTGATTATGGAAACTAGCTGGCTCCCATGCTGCAGTGTCAGATGATGTGTGTGCATTTACTTGCTTGCCCCCCCCCAGCGGATGACTGCTCCAAGGCAGCAATGCTGTGGCTCTTTTCACTGTATCGTCTCAAGTGTCACCCATCTCTCAGGCACCTTGTGTGGACTCTAAAAATAACTGGTGAATGATTGAGAAAAGAGAAAGATCAGGATCTGCCCCTCATCTTTGTAGGCACCGAGACTCAATTTGATCAGCTTTTGAGTAGGGGCATTTCAGAAGCAGCATTCACATATAAGGATGATATACAAGCCAGGACACTAATTTGTTAGTGGAGAGTAACCGACCACACAGTGTGCTGGGTACTTGCTATGTTGGCTTCTCTGGAGGAACAGAACTGATGGAGGGAGAACTTGTTATAAAAGATTTATCAGGTTGGCTTATACCAAAGGGACCAGTTAATCCAACAGTGATTGTCTGTGAGATGGAAAATCTGGGAACCTGGTAGCTGCTCAGCCCACAACCCTGAGCCTCAGCAGCCTCAGGCTGGTGCTGGAGACCTTAAGAATTCCTGGAAGGCTCCTGTTTCAGAAAAAAGATGGCTTCTAATGTAAGCCAGACACGGCAGTGACATTGGCAACAGAAGGCTAGAAGCACGGACTAGTAAGATGCAAACACACAGAACTGCTTCCCACTTGAAGCTCTTTTTATCTGGGATTTCTGGAAAGCTCTGCCTGCTCTTGGGGCAGGATCTACTCCATTCATTTCACCCTTCCTACAAACACCACCACAGATGGCCCAGGGACTTGTCTCTTAGTTGATTCTAGTTCCTATCAAGTTGAAAGTCAAGATTAATCATCACAACTGCCCTTCTCCTAACAGAAACCTACATGGGGGTAGAGGAGCATACCATAAGAAATTTGCTTGATGATCTTAGACTCTCACTCGAAGGCTTAGAAGCAGGAACCAGGTCCTACCTAGCCTG
>LOEQ01004522.1:56054-68560 GCA_001685075.1 Bramus lutescens
GCCAGCCTGTTAGACCCCTCCACATAGGGTTTTCTGTGAGCGATCTGCATGCTGTCCTGTCTTATCACTCTTGAATTAAGAAAGAATATTAGAAATGTTTAACTAAAATATTCATTCTTTGAGCTTTCTGTTTTTAGAAACCATTCTCTGCCTATTATTAATGTATCCATTCCTCTGAGAGAGCAAAATTGATTAGACTTTAAGCTTTATGTTGTGGCACCCATTTTATGTTACCATAAATAGAGCGTAGCTGTACTTGGCGTTCCTGGGAGCCTTACATGCAGATTGTTCCTTGGGATATTTTCCTTGGCTGGGGTAATGATTGCATGATTGCATGATTACAGGTCACAGTCAGAAGGTGACATTAATTCTGTGCTGTAGAGGTCTTGATGGATACCGAGAACCAATGGCAGTGTTCTGCAGATTTTTGTAACATTGTTCCCTTGAGAGATATTCTCCACATTATCAGACTTGTACTGTTTATTGCTTGGCAAAAGCTAGTGCAGTATCCCAGCTTCTTGCTTCTCTGGTGAAATCCCACCAGGTGGATTTGTAAAATAGTCACTTTCAACTCAAGGATGACTTATAAAAATAGATGTTTCACAAAATCCCAACATCTATAGAGGTAACAATGATAGGAGAAATGCTCAATTTTGTCTCTTCTCCCCCAAGTCTTGTTAAAGAGTTTTTCCTCCTAGACACTGAAGCGATGACAATGTGCCTAAAGGCTTGTTTGTTGGCACAAAACAAACAAATTCTATTATTAAGTAATAAAGGCAGTCAGAATTCATGGTATAAAACTTGCAGGGAATGGAGACAAAGAGAAATTTGTATCATTTAGTGTTCAGCAAACTGTCATTAAACTCATAGTCAAAGGCCAGCCAGCTAGATGGCTGATGTTTTTGGAAATCCCACTAAGGAGTGGGCTACATGTCCCAAGGGGAAAGATTTGGAGCACAGAAGTGGCATGATCAGATCAAATGCAGATGTGAGACAGCCCACTGTGGAGCAATGAGAATAGATGAAAAAAGGAAGCCTTGCAGAGGTTTAGGGAGAGCAGGCAGGTGGCAAAGGCAGGAGACCCACAGGCAATGTACAGAACAGCATCTGTAGCCGAGTGCCCATCATTACCTTAAAGTCATATCGGAAAATGAATGCAGACAGTGCCAAGACATACAGAACAGCCCAGGAAAGACGCTGCGAAAGGGCTCTGACTGTGGGTGGAACCGGATCCTGCAGCGGGCTGGGAAGCGGAGGAGAGGCACTGAGGTCTCCTTTGACTTAGTGATGCTTTCTGAGAGCCAGGCAGTGAATTTATAAACAGAGAAGATGGGCAGCGGTGGCTTGCCATTAGAATAGGCAATAAAGTGAGGGGGATGGCAATGTGAGTTATTTTGCTTTTGATTTTGAGACAGTAGGGAATTGATCATGGCAATGGCAGATAGCAAGAGAGTGAAGATGCTTTCCGAAGAATTAGCAGGGAAGGACGTGATCTCAGAGGCGACGCAGAGGGATGGGAGGCAGGTGCATTATCATTATCTAAGAAAGGAGGTCTTTCTTTCAGATGGAAGGTCAGGACTGACAGCTATGGATTAATCACAACCAGCAGCACCGTGTCCTCTGAAACAGGCGGCATGACTGACTGCCATGTGGGAAGGGCAGCAAATGGCCAAGACACTAGGAGATCTGAATGTGTAGAGCGCTCCCTGAGGGAACTGGGGTTTGAAATAGAATTGTTAAGGCCTAGCAAATTGGACACTATGGATTTATCAAGTCACCAGTCCTATGGGCCTCAGGTCGAGGGATATCCATGATTGGTGCTTTATTTCTTCAGTCACTTATTTTGCAAGATGTGGGGGGCTGTCAATGGAGGAAGGAATCAATGATGCTGGCAAGACGTGACAGATGTGCTAAATGCTACAGATGCACAGAGACAGGTGAGCAGGGCTGGTCGTCTTGCAGAGGATCACTAGCAAGGAGGACCAATGTAGTCATCCCTGCTTGTTGGTCTGGGAAGCATTAAAATCTAAATTAGTCTCCATGTTGTAGCACATCTCCAGGGAGAGAATCACTGTGCTATCCAGGACATATCTCTCTGGTGGTGGACGGGGGACTGTGGCAGGGATGCTTGCTGTGAAGTTTGGTCATGAATATATAAGCCCATAATTTTCTGTTTGAAATAATTTGGTAAGAAATTTACATCAGAAAATTGCAGTGAACTGGAATTAAATAGCAATATTAAGAACTCAGAGGGGACAGAAACCGAAATCATACTTAGAGCTTGCAGAGTCCACCCTTGGGGTTTGGGATGGTTCTGACAGTGCCTGGAAGTTCTCTGAATCCTGTTTCTCTTTCTTTCTCTTCCCCAGCGACTCAGACCACACTGAACTAGCGCCAGGTGGCTACCGCCTTAGGTGTCTCTTAAAATAAGATTTGGATAGCGGACTATGGCGCCGTTTGCTTCTGTGGCTTGCCATAGCCGAGACTGTTTTCACCACCACCCTTATTGATACCAGTCCTTTGGGGTGGACTATTCTGACCAGATCCTTGCTGAGGAAGGGGAGATCGGGGGCAGCTTATACACCCTCTCTCTTGACCCATGGCAACCTCTGGTTTTACCAACTGCTCTGACTCAGAGCCTTTGGAGTTCCTACTTTTATCTTGATTGCTCCCTTCCTCTGTTCCTTTTGACTTATCAGGAAGTTGCCCACCAATCAGACGTTAAGGAGGGCTCACTATCACAACCACTTTGGGCTGCATACTAACCTCTAAGATAGTATCTGTCTGCCATTTATGAGTTTTCTCGCCTCAGAGCTTACAAGGTTTTTGGTTTCTTCACCCGGAGTGTCTTAGAAAGGGAGAGGAAAAGGAAGAAACTAAAGGTTTTGAATGAAAAAAAAAAGGGACAGAGAGGTACAGAAGGCAAAGGAAGCTAGAAGGCCCCTGTCTGTTCTCTGGGGATTGAGTGACTCCTTGCAGATAGAGGGATCTGTAGCTCCTGCCTGAGAACAGATTTCAATGATGATTTAGAGCAAGAACACACAGTTATCTGTTAGCTTCTGTGTGTCAGGTGTTTTCATAATACCCCATTTAATCCCTTTAGCTACATTATTGGGAAGAATTAAGAAAGAGAAACTCTCAGGCTGAAGGTTGAGGTCAGAGTGAAGCCCACAAGGCAAGGTCAGCTCCACTAACTCCAACGACCTCACTCACTTCTCCTGACTCCATTCTGTCATTTCCACGCTGTGTCCAATACTCTCAACTGATTTGCATACAGTCTGCCTGGTTTGTAGCTGGGAAAAGCTAGTTTGTGTTTATTAAGAAAGAAGCTCTCCAGTACAAGAAAAGGTGTATGAGACAGTTCTGTTGGCACCTGGTTGTCACTTCCACAATTGAGCATTACAAGGCCATCATAATTCAAAATACTGCTGACTGGGTAATTCACTTCATTAGCGGTGCTGCCTGAAAAAAACACACAGCAAATTAGAGATAACCAAATGCTTGGAAGCATGATAATACATTTGAATATTGCAGGAAGTGCTGTTAGGGAGAGAGTGAGAGGGAAAGGAAGTGGTGGGGGAAGGAAGGTCAGACAACTTGTGGGAATCAGTTCTCCCCCTCCACCACGTATTCCAAGAACTGAAATCAGGTCACCAGGCTTGGAGCCATCTTGCTGGCACAGGTAACCCATACCCAGTACTCTTAGAAAGCACCTCTGAGAAATATTGTAAAGTTAGTCGTGAATTTTTCTTGTTTATCTCTTTACCTTCATGCCCCTTCTCTCTTGTCTCTCATGCCCAGGAAATGAAGAAACTCAGTCTGTCCTGCCTTTGTCTAGATCTTGAGTCTGTTTGCTTGGCTCCTCTCTGGTGGACCCAGACACAGTGTGTCTCTACTGAACACTGTGTCCATGACCCTCACTGTGTCTAAGAGTCAGTTAGTTTAAGATGTCTGTGTCCATGAGACTGTTTTTATTTCTGAGAGTCATTTAAACAGCATGCATGTGTCCATGAGGCTTGTCATGTGCCAGAGTCCATTTCCTTAGTCTTCATGCTGTGTTTGTGGTTTCTTTATGTTCCACCTCTGATTTTTCTGAATTCATAGAAGTAAGCATGTGGGGCTTGTTACAAGAATCAGAGGCCAGTTCCACCTGTGTTCTTTATGGAGAAAACATTAATTTCCTGTGTCTCTGGGCTTCTTACCCAAGACGGTTATTAACAAAATACAGGCTATTTACATACGGTGATTAAACCATGCAGCGTCTTCTTCATTACGAATACTAACCTGGAAAAACAACAAAAGAGAAAGAAATGAAAATGTGATGCCTTTAGCATGACTTCTTTTCATTTCGACGTTATTATGTAGCTTGTAAAAATTTAGACCCATCAGAGGCAAAAACATCAATTTCCTTTTCCAGGGAGAAATTCAATAATGGAATGAAGATCAGACTTCATTTTGATATACACCTTATCAATTAAATCTGATTTTTGTTAATAATCTTACATTCTTTCATTTTAAATCAGTCTTTTTTAAAATTCTCTTTCACAAAACAGCACATATCTGCTGCATGAGACGTCACCCCAAGTGACAGAGAAATGCAAAACTCTGCAACACGACTTGAAGTCTTTATCTAACAAGACGAGACGGTAAGTTCCACTCTTCACATTCAATTTCAAGTAAGTGTTCTGTATTCAAAGCATTCAGAAGCATATTTGAAATCATTTGGAAAATAAGGCTGTGCTCATTTCAGGACTGTTGGCTCTGAGACTGTTTTTTGTTGAGGAGGATGGGGAAGGGACAGACAAGGCAGAGCGAAGTCCTCCCCTGTGCCCTGGCTGTAGGACTCAGCTTATCTGCCCTTGAGCCACCTTTATTATACACTATATATTCTAGCTGGAATTTAAAGCCTACTCACACTTATGAATTTGATGTGTGGCTGAGGCATTATCCTGGGAAAATGCTCACTTGAGCAATATTTTGCTTACAAAGTCAAGTTAATGGTTTACCTCTGGCCTCAGTGGGGTTCACCCATCACTCACTGACTGGAGCTTACAATCTCCAATTTCCAATAATCTACTACACCCTATCCTTCAGACTAGGGCAAAGGCAAGCTAAGATCGCTGCACTTGATGCACAGAAGAGGCATTGGTAGCCTGAGAGTCTGGTCACCGCTTGAGTCATAGCTGGGAAGACTAATAGTGCTGGAGTGAGGCCCTGCACATGAATCTTGGAGCTGGGCTGTGCTTGTAATTCCCCTTAAGGAGGCTGGACATATAGTTCAAGTGTAGGGGCTTGTTTAACACACACAGAGTCCTAAGTTCAACCCCAGTACTGCCCAAAAGAAAAAGAAGTGTGTGTGGGTAGGGGAATCATGGGAGGAAGTGTTCTAAATTTCATTTTATTATGTGCTCGGCTGACAAGGGGCTGGAGAGAGTAACAGGTAAGAGATGGAGTGGATTTCCTCCCAGGAAATCTTCATTCCAGGGAGACTGACCCAGGGTCCTTCCTTTCCAGGGAAACTGACCCAGGGTCTGTCTTCATCTTTCCTCCCATTCTTTTGTTAATGCCCCTCTTGCTTTTCAATTATAACAATGGTGCCAGGGAAGGAAGGAGTTGAGCCAGTAATCCATGTTCTCTCTTTCCCGAGTGTGTGGGAGGCTGACCCAAGAAGAGAAACCAAGGTAGGTGGCCTGGTCCAGTCTACTTGACAACTGCACCTTGGGACAAGCCAGTTTAGGACTTTTACTTAATGCACCGAGCTCCTCAGCAGGCTGCTTCCTGAGTAAGGTAGAGCTGAGGGTTACCCAGGATCCAGGAGGCAAGGCCCCTTGGAGAACGCAATGCAAGCTGGGCACTTGGGTATGACAGGGAGATGTCTCACAATGGTGCATGCTGTGTGAAGACTCTCAGGCTCTCACATAGAGTCCTCATTGGTTATTCTAGACGGGGACCACCAAGGGAAGGCAGGACCAACACGACAACACTTGATGTTCCATGCCTCTTTTTGTTGTGTCTGAGTCTCCTGACTACCACAATCCTTGAAATTATTAAAAAGCATAACCATGTTAGGCCTCTGAGTTGATCCGTTTGGACAACCTAATTCTGTACAAGGGATGTACTATTAGGGACGTACCTTCTTTTTCTTCAGATCCAGATGATGAGTGCTAAGCTTGCTGGAGAAATAGCCTATGCTGTGTGACCTCTCTGCCACAGCCAATGCTCTGCTTATGCTTGTAGCGCGTAAGAGCTCTCCAGCTTTTGGCCATCTTTGTTCAGAAAGGTGGACCTACAAAGTTTTCATCAGCAGGCTCTGGGATGTTTTACTGTTTGCTTATTTGTTGGATTTGAACATATGGGAACATGCATAAGGTATCAAGAAGAGGGAGCAAGGAAAAGGAATGTTCTCCATGCAATGCCATAATGCCATCCCAGTTTCCAGCACTGGCCAAAAAAAAAAAAAGACAAACACAACTTTAACCCCCCTCTTCTCTCTCTCTCTCTCTCTCTCTCTCTCTCTCTCTCTCTCTCTCTTTCTCTCTCTCTCCTTTCTTTCTCCTTTCTCTCTCCTCCCCTCTTTCTGTGTGTGTCTCCCCCTCCCTTTCTCTCCCTCCCTCCTCATTGCCCTCTCCCTTCCTTTCAACTCAGTACATTGTTAACAGTCCCTGTAATCTGACCTCACTGTTAAGAAAAGTTCTTTCTATAAAACTTTAAATTACACAGTTTGTGTTCCCTATGGGTCCTGCAATGGCTCTGGCTTACTGTAGATGGATTAGAACACCCTTGTCAAGATTTCTCACCCCGTCCAGTCCACTTACTGGACTCAGATTGGCTCATGCATTTTAGGTGGCACTTCACATCTGTTTCGATCCTGTCGGACCTGCTGTATTGTAGTTTGGCCTGTGGATGTTACAAGGCTTTGGTTTGCATTTCCAGAGAGACTCTCAATTCTAAGTCCTTTGTGGTTCCCTTCACATATCAGACACATGATGCTACGAAAGAAGAAAACTACAAGAAGAAAACATTGTCCTTTGTTCCAGCATGCCCCATAGCAGTCTCTGTACGCCTCCCCTCAAATACAGGTCAGCAGACAGCCCTTGCCTCTGAGTGACTTTCTCACTGATCTTGTCCAGTTTTGCTATTTGAAGTCCCCAAGGGAAGGATGATTTGTACCTACACCTCCTGGGAAAGTACTGAGTCAGCAGGGGGATGTTCTCTAATGTTGATCTGAGGTGGGGGAACTGACGATCTGGGTTGCTAGGACTGAGTAGTCAGCTGCAGCAGGCTAATGAGAATGACCCAGCACACGCTCTCCTGTGCGTATCCTCGGTCTCGCGCTGTTGTCTGGGGCTTGATGGCAAGACCTCTCCTAACTGCTCTTCTAGGCTTTGCCTTCCTCCCATTACGCACACAGTTTCAGCTAGACCATATAATGAGCCTGTGCTAGTATTCTGTGCAGGAAAGGTCTCGGGAGCAGACACAAATGGCCCACTGCTCGGAAAGTGTTATTCTTGCACACAGGAGACTAATTTCTTTTTCGGTTGTATTGTCTTTTGTCAGGAATTGTATATTCTACAACCAGGGGACAATTAGGAAACTTGCAGGGGACAATTGGGAAAGCAACTCAGTGTATGGTGATTAAAAAAAAGCAATTTCATTTTGGTAGAAATAATTATTTAGCCCTATTTTTGTCATGGTCTGTTAAAGACTTAGAATTTTCTCTTTCATTGGGCAATTTGTTCCTTTCAGGTTGCTAAAATAGGGTTTAGGAGACAGAGTTACAGTGGAAGAAAAAAACTACTCTTGTTTTTCTGCCTAGTGTTGACAACATTTTTGAATAAAAGAACAATTAAGCAGTAGAATTAGTATAATCAGTAGAATGAGTCTTATGCACGGCAGTCTCTCTCTCTCTCTCTCTCTCTCTCTCTCTCTCTGTGTGTGTGTGTGTTATATGGACTTATTAGTGAGGATGTACAGACATGTGCATGCATTCACATACTTATGCATGGAGGTCAGAGGCTGGTGTTCTGCGTCACCCTCTCCAGTCCCAGTCTGAGACAAGGTCTCTCACTGAGCCTGAAGCTCATCACTTTGCTAGTCAGTTTGGCTGACTATGTGCTTCAGAGATAGGTCTAGCTCCTCCTCTCCCTGCAACTGGGGTCCAGGCACACAACACCTCTCCTGGTTTTTAGGTGGATTCTGGGGCCAAGCACACGTGGCCTTCATGCTTGCACAGAAGGTACCTTACCTACATCCCCAGCCCAAGATTCTTTATTCTATGTTTAAAATCATCATCTCCAAGGTGAGCAGGGCCTTGTTTTGAGTTTGGTCTCTTGTGCCTGTATATAAATTAATTGCTTCTTCAGCATTTATGGAATAAGTAATTTATTAAGTATGCAAATTAATTCATTAAATCTGCAAAAATACTTCCTTACAATATAATCTGTAAATATTAAAAGCTAATCATTCAGTCCAGAAGGTTTAACTCTTTGGATGCCAAGTTTCCTTAATGTGGCTCTTTCCATTGCTTTGGGCTTGTGCCTTTCTGTAATTGATTTTCTAACTGATCCCTTGCCCCTGACTGTCTCCTTGTTTCTCCAACCTGATTCTTATTACTTTTTTTTTACCAAGTGGAAATATTAAACTGTATTTAAAGTACAATTTTACCATTGTTAGTTTTCCCATTTCTCATGATGGCAAACTTATTATTCACTTATTTTTGCTTATATGTCTAGAAAAATGGTTGTCTGGCTATCCAAGCTGTCTAGTGTAGACTTCATTGCCTCAGACAAATGATGGCATTTATCTCAGAGCAGTTGCTTCAAGGGCACCGACCTAGGTGGAGTCTTAATTGTCCCTCTCTTGGTTCTTCTGACTCTGTTATTAGTCAGATTTTCTTTGCTGTAACCAATACCAAAGACAAATCAACTTAAGAGGAAAAAAGGAACTCTGGAGTCACAGTTTTAGATGCTCTTGTCCACAATTAGACATATAAAAAGCATTTATGCCTCTGGTGGGAAGGCAGCATGTTATGGCAGAACAAAGCTGTTTACCATCTGGCTGGAATGCAAAGTCAAAGAGAATCCCACAATCCTCTTCAGAGGCTCACCTTACTAAACTTACTACCAGACTCAAAATTGAAAAGTTCTTTCATTCTCAAGTGTGCCAAACTGGGGACTGAGCCTTTCATGTATGAGTTTGTGGGATGTTTAACATCCAAATGTAGCAAGTTTTGAACTTTCCCTTCTTTGTGGGTTTAGGACTCCCTCAACAAATGATAGTTGTTTGTTTGTTTAGTTTCCATTGTTTGCCAAGAACGATGGACAACTCTAGTGAAATCTCTCAAAACTCAATGTCTTAATGTGAAATTCTTTTGCCTACTCACAGTGTTCAATCTTCCTTCCTGATGAGGGAGCTCCCATGGGAATCTTCACTCTCAATATTGACCTGGTGATTCTGATAGTCACCTCTTACAGGCAGTGCTCTGGAAAGACAAAGGAAAATCCTGTACTCTGCATAGCTTATAGGAGACTCCAATTATACTCACATTCTACTGACTGCTTTGACTCAGTAGACCGTGAATGGGTTTGATGTGTGGTTGGTGCTCCGGATATAGTGCCTGTCTTGGCAGCTGCTTGCAGCAAACATTTGATTCTATGTACAAGGAGAATACTGCCAGCAGAGGTCAACCGGGCCTCTCTACTCCATGTGTTTCGAGTGGCTTTGCCGTTCTGATCATCCTAGAAATTATAGGCCTTGTCTTAGTTAGGGTCTCTATTGCTTCAATGAAACACTATGACAAAAAGCAAGTTGGGGACCAAAGGGGCTTATTTTGCTTACACTTTCTTATTACAGTTTACTACTGAAGGAAGTCAGGACAGAAACTCAAACAGGGCAGGAACCTGGAGGCAGGTGCTGATGCAAAAGCCATGGAGAGGTGCTACTTCCTGGCTTGCTCAACATGGTTTGGTTAGCCTACTTCTTTATAGAAGCAAAGACCACCAGCCCAGGGATGTCACTACCCACAATGGGCTGGGCCCTCCTCCATCAATCACTAATTAAGAAAATGGCTTATAGCAGGATCTTGTGGAGACATTCTCTTAATTGAGATTTGATCTTCTCAGACGACTTTAGCTTGTGTCAAGCTGACATAAACTTCCCAGTACAGGCCTTCTGTGGTGTCTCTTTAAGTGAAAAGATGTCATTCTTTTAAGCAACAGCTTAGGCTGGGGATGTAGCTCATCAATAGACTGCTTCCCTCTTATGTGCAAGAGACTCTGGGTTTGCTCCTAGTACAGCACATCAAATTGTGAGTAAAGGTTAGAATCTTGGGACTTGAGTGGCAGGAATAGGAGAAGCCAAAGTTCAAGATTCTCTTCAGCGCTATAGGAAGTCTGAGGCCAGCCTGGGCTAGAGACCCTGTCTCAAAAAGAAAAAAAAAAAAATAAAAGCAATCTGGAGAGATGGTTAAGTGGCTAAAATCCCTGTCTGCTCTTTCAGAAGGCCCTGGTTCAATCTCCTGGAACCACACAATGACTCACAAATATTTGTAATTCTAGTCTCAGGGGATCCAACACCCTCAGCGGAACCCCAAGGGTATACAGACATGCATTCAGGCAAAATACTCAGATACACAAATAATGAAATAAAAGAATTTAAAAGCAATGTAAAAATGCAAAAAGAGTCTTGCACATCGTTTGAATCTTTGAGCATTTTATGCAGCACCTCTAGTGAGAGGATTAGCAGTCATCCTCAGAAGTAAGCGGAAGCCACTGCCTTGTAACTTTGCACAAAACCTTCAAAGCATGAAAGACCCACTTTTTAGTCAGACAGTCTCGTGGAGTAAGGTACAATGCTCAGAATTATGATTCAGAATTTCTCTCTGGCACTGCGAGGCTGTTACTTGACCACAGACTACCTAGTCAGTGTATATGTTACTCTTGTATGCCATTCCGTTTTCAATTACAGTAGAATTTTCTGAAGGATATCTCCTCTGTGGGACAGCATAAAGGTGCTTGTTAAGGGGGTGTGCATTGCAGGGTGAAATGTGAAGTGGATTGAAGACTGGCCCTAAAACTTTGTCATTCTTTATTACCCTGGAGAGAACAACATGAGACGAATTACTGTGTGAAAAGAGATGGTGTAAATTACAACAGATCAGCCAGAGTGTGAGCATTTCACTTGACAGCCTGCTAACAAAGCAAGGATTCCTAAATCTCAACTTGTCTGATGGAAAGAAAGATTGTTTTTAGTCATATACAAGATCTTCTAAAATGATAAATGACTTGTATCCCTTCATCTTTAAATCTACAGTGCCTTAGTTGCTTTTGAAGGTGACATACACAATTTTGTCTCTCTGTTCTCCTCTGACCTTTTAAACTGGCCCTTTCTGGTTAGCTTTTAAGGACCCCCAAATCTGGCATGCCTTCTTGTCATTGGTGAAGAGAATTAAGTCAGAAAACAGCAAGTGAAGACCAAAAAGCCTATCAACAAACAGAAAATAAGATTTGTAGCTTAAGAGACTGGAGAGATGGCTCAGTGGATATGAGGCTTGCTGATCTTTCCGAAGACACAAGTGTGGTTCCCAGTGCCCATATGCAGCAGTTTACAACAGCCCGATACTCCAGCTGCCAAGGATCTAAGCCATCTTTGGCTTCTGCAGGCACCTGCACACAGGTGAGATATACACAAAAAGGAATCCTTATCTTACATTTCTCCCAGAGACAAAGCAAGGACTGTTCCTGCTGGTGTCAACATTTAAGTTGGGAGGCATGTGAGCTGGTATTTAAGTCTGTGACAACTCCACATTTTCAATAAAACATATTTCTCCAACCCTATTGAAAGGGTGTTTAATGAGGCCCTACACCTCAACCAGCACAAGAAAATGAACAATCACAACTGGAGAGCTTGAAGTAATAATTTAAGTTCTTCTAACTAATATGCAATGTTTTGTTTTGGTACATTTGTTTATCTTTTGAAGAAATCTGATTCCCTACGGTAAAAAAAAAGGAAAAAAATGGGACTATTATCTAGGAAGAATGAAAATAAGTTTCCTCCTGTTGTAAGGAAGGCTGCTTGTTCATCCCGGCTGCCCAGAACTGAAATCATCACATAGAAATCATATTCACTAAAGCATTGCCTGGCTCATTAGTTCTAGCCTATTATTGGCTAACTCTCACATCTTGATTCAACCCATTTCTATTAATCTTGTATATCATTATAAGTTCGTGGCCTACCAGGAAAAGTTTGGCATGTCTGTCTCTGGCGGCTCTGTGGTGTCTCTCTGACTCTGCTTTCTTCCTCCCAGAATTCAGTCAGTTCTGTCTTCTCCGCCTACCTAGTTCTGGACTATCAGGCCAAGGCTGTTTCTTTATTCATTAACTAATATAAGCAACACATAGAAAGAAGGACCTCCTACACCATTTACCCTTTTCTGTTTAAACAAAAAGGAAAGTTTTAACTTTACCATAGTAAAATTACATATAACAAAACAGTTATCAAGCAAGAAT
>LOEQ01004522.1:69264-86171 GCA_001685075.1 Bramus lutescens
TGGGTGGACCAACCCCTTGCGGTCCTGACTTCCTTGCTCATCTTCTCCCTCCTTCTGCTCTTCAACTGGACCTTGGGAGCTCAGTTCATTGCTCTGTTGAGGGTCTCTGTCTCTATCTCCATCCATCACTGGACTAAGATTCTATGGTGATATTCGAGATAATCATCAGTGTGACAGTGGGGCAAGGCTAGTTCAGGCACCCTCTACTCTGCTGCCCAAGGACCTAGCTAGGGACATCCCTGTGGACACCTGGGATCCCCAAGGGTGGATATGGAGGAAGGGCTGATATAGGATCAGGGAAGAAGATATCTACATTAAGGGAGCCATTTTAGGGTTGGCAACCAATATTTCTTAATTATACATTATTTTAAATGAATTACACAATCACAGCACCTCAATCAAGAGCAGAAATATACATATAACAAGATTGACCTTAAATTTGTATCTATAAACCAAGATCCATACCAATGAAAATTATTCATATCTATATCATATCCCCCTTTAAATGTAAATAAACTTTTACAGACAATATTTGGGAATAGAGGCAAAGTTCTGTCCATACTGCTTTCTACTGACTGGGGGCACTGTTAATCAGGTCTTTTATGGTGCGTCCTCTGTGGTAGGCTCATCTCAGCCAGCAGTTGGGTGAGGTAATTTTTTGAGGGTGTTCACAGCAACCTTTCAGGAGGGCATGGTCTATCAAACCATATTCGTCTAGAAGCAATCCACAGGTTCTCATCTTCTGTGAAAACAAAATAAGAACTTCTTTTCCCAAGCAGCAAGTTCTTAGACACAAATTCTGAAGTCAAGATACCTTTATAATATACATGTTGGTTTAGCTTAGTAGCCCATACAACGAAATGTCTCTCTGTACTTAGCTCCTTTACAGTCAAAAAATTCAAAGAAAACACTATAATATACATAATCCAGACTCTCTGTGAATTTTCCATTTTTACATGGCTCATTTTTCTTCTTTTAATCTATGACTATCTATACTCTGTTTCTTTAAAGACTTTAAACTTTTTTAAAAACATTAACTTTATTTTATGACACCATCCCCCTCTTTCTCTCTCTCTCTCTCTCTCTCTCTCTCTCTGTGTGTGTGTGTGCATGAATGTGTGTGTGGTTTTCTGATTTTGAAAGATCACCACTGTGTTATAAGGAGGCCACTTGTTTGTTTCCTGGCTGCCCAGACTCCAGAAATAATCACACAGAAACTACATTATTTGCAGTATTGTTTGACCAATAGCTTATGCACATTTCTGGCTAACTCTTATATCTTAATTTAACCCATCTTCATTAATCTGTGCATCACCATGAGGTCATAGCCAACCAACAAAGTTTCAGTGTGTCTGTCGCCAATAGAGGCTCCATGGCTTCTTCCTGACTCTGCCTTTCTTTCTCTCAGCATTCAGTTTAGTTTTCCCCATGTAGCTCTGTTCTCCCCTATCAGGCCAAGCCAGTTTCTTTATTAACCATTGGTATGCATAGCATACAGAGGGGAATTCCACATCACCACTGCAATCCCAGATCCTTTAATCAATACTCAATCATAGTTACTTGCCATCATTTTCACAGTGCAAACTGTATTATTTTAAATATTTGCTTCAAATGAAATGGAAAAATTGCCTTTTTGTTAAGGTTAATTATGTGTTCACATCAGTCATATGAAAAAAGGTTTTAGTGGGAAGATTATGACAATAGAAAGCATTACATGTAAAGTCACTCTTAGATAATAATTAATTACTTCTAATTTTAGAATAGCTACAAAGTAAACAAATGTTAGTTTTCAAAATCTCCCTCTGAATCACTTATATATTACTTATGATAGTCAGACATCCAATATAGTTCTGAAGGTCATCTTAGTGGCAATTGCCATTCCATAAAACCAGTAAGCCAGTGCAAGATGAGATGGGTGACTTTCCAGACTGTGATCTCTGCCTTGCTTCCCCATGGGTTGTGGATGTGATAGAGATCAACTGTTATGCCATGAAGTCTTAGTATGGTCTTCATAACAAGGACCTGCCACCTACTGTCAAGGGCTAGTATCATCATGTCAGCTGTGTGAGGAAGATTCTTAGATGTAGTGAATCTCCAGTGTCAAACAATGTCTTGAGCCTCCAACCTAGTGAGAAATGATGCATAGACACTCAGCTAAACAGCTCACAAATTCCTGACCTGTGCAATCATAGATGCTTATTATTTTAAGAGACTAAGCTTTGTATTAATTGACCACATACTCATAGACAACTAATTCATTTCTCAATTTCTCAGTGCTTTGCATCATTATATTTTCATTACAACGCCAATAGTTGTTATGATCCTGGTCACCAACAGTGATGACCACAACTTTCTATTTTGTGGTTCCATGATCTTGTAGCTATCTTAAGTACTTTCAATCATTATCAAGAGTAGGTTTTATTATTGTAACCCCCACATGTGACAAACGAGCTCCAAGTGCTTTTTTGGCTTGTAGAGCATCAGATAGTTATGGCTGAGCCAGAATTCATTTTTTAGGTTCTGCTCTTAACATATCTATGATACTACTCATTGTGAGAATAGGATCATAGCTCACAAATTTTGACAGAGAAAGGCATTGGATTTTATAATGTGAAGCTACTCAGAAGAATTCATCTTGAAATGCTACAGTCATTTATTTCCTCTTTCATGCTTATTTTCCTTAAGCTTCTGTAATGTAATTACATTGAGATAGTATTATTACCTTGCATGAGCTACTTTAGTTGCAACTTGGGTGATCAAGTGTCTTCTCTTGGTTAGAGCATGGTTGGTGGCTAACTATTGTCATTGTTTAGAATTAATATTTTGAAACTCTATGTTCGAGTCATATTTGCATTGTAATTTCAAAGACATATAGCAAATAGTATGTTTTTATGACAGCACAAGGACAGATGCCTTTAGTCTGTACCTTGGTGGCACACCTTAGAGATTGACACGGGAGCTTTTTCAAAGAGCATGGACTTGAGAGTTCCTGAGTAAGGAACATGTATGTAAAGACATTCTTTTCAATTGCAGTACTAGGTGTTTAACCTAAAGTCTAGACTGAGCTACATCCACTGCTCATGACATTTTTCACAGCTCACAGTATATTGGGACAGTTTATTATTTAATCAGATATTTGTGACACATTGGTTTCCCTCCTCATTTTTCAATACTTATTTCTCCTCATTTTCTCTCATTTTTGACATGGAGTGGTCCTGAGTTAGATGTGGTGGCTCATGTCTTTTAAGTCCAGCGTTCAGGAGGCAGATGCAGGCAATCCTGTGAGTTTGAGGCCAGCTTGGTTTATATGTAGAGATCCAAGCAAGGCAAGGATACATAGTGAGACTCTGTCTCAAAAGCAAAGGAAAATATACAATCAATCAAAAACTACCATCACTAACATCACCAATAACAACCAGCCAATCAACCAACCAGCCATCCAACCAAACAAACAAAAAACCAAAACCCAGCATGTCCTCCACTGATCTGGACCTCCTCCTGAACTCCACTCTCCAGTTGTTGTCCCCCTCCCATCTCGTTTCTAGCTTGTCTATCCTGGAACTGTCTCAGGCTTCTAACTTTGGAATTATCTTCAGTTCTTCTCTTTTCATAAAAGTACATTCAACATGCCATTAAGCTTTAGGGACCACCATCACATAACATCCAGAGGCCAGAGACTACCTACCACCATGCCCACTATGGTCTGAGTCTCTTTCGTCTTTCTTAATTATTCTCTCTTTCATCTCTTTCTCCTTTAGAGATTCGTAAAAATTGCAACAGATACATTTGCTTCTAACATATTCCAATTTCACTTAAATAAAAGTTTTATATAGGATACAAGAACGTTTTTTACAAAACTTTTTATATATATAAAATATATTCATGATATATATTTATAAATATACACAATAATTTCATATGCATACATATATAATGTACCAGTAAAAGCAGGACAAAGCTATAGCATGCTAAGAAATTGACTGGTCATAATCAGCTAATAACACAATATGTGGTTGTTTTTAACACTAATAGTTTTATGTAATAATAATGTCACTAAAAGGGGAATAGATCCATTTAGGAAGAATGTTTCTTTACATCATTGTAGTAAACATAAGTAGGAAGCTGATTTTTTGTGTTAAGACTGTAAAATTGATAAAAGTCATTGGAATTTTCCATAAGATTAGACAAATGCCCTCAAGGCAAGAAAGATGTAAATGAGTCATGCATGTACCACAAAGGAAGAGTCACAAAACACACAGCAAACAGGTAAAATAGCAGCTGCAAATATAACTCTATAAACAATGCCATTCCATCTGAATAGAGCAGAGATTGTCAAACTGTGATTAAAAGACATGACACAGCCTTCTATTGTCTACAAAAGACAGACATTGGACTCAAAAGATAAAACTGACTGAGATTAACAGATGGTGTCATCCAAACAGTGACCACAGGAGAACTGGAATAGCTGTAATGATATCAGACAAACTTGACATTTTTGGAGACAAGATTTCCCAATGTAGCCCAGGATAGCCACAAACTAGTAATCTACCTACTCCAGCCATCTGACTGTTATGTTCACAACCATTTTCACTGCAAAACTGTCTTTTAAAACAAAATAGTAGCCAGACTATGGTGGCACATGCCTTAAATCCCAGCACTCAGAAGACAGAGGCAGGTGGATTTCTGTGAGTTCAAGGCCAGCCTGGTCTACATAGCAAGTTCCAGGACAGCTAGAGCTATTATGCAGAGAAACCCTGTCTTGAAAAACCAGTACAAAGAAACAAGCAGACAGACAAACAAAACAAAAAAGCAAAATAATGTTAATGAACAAAGACAAAGATTTCCTGATGACTGAAAGACTGATGTCTCAGGACTCTGTAATAAGTATAAATATGCATCCAATAGAAGAGCACCACAGTGTGAGAAGCAAAGATTAGGTTTATGGCCCTAAGTTGAGAGCTTGCTTAGTATAATGAGGTTCTAAATTGATACTTAGAATTTAAAAATATGACAAAAAACAAGATAATTCAACTACAGTAATTGGAGCTGGGCATGGTGGCTCATACCTATAATATCAGCACTTTCATCACTAAGGCAGGTGAGTTGCTGTGAGTTTGAAGCCAGCCTGGGTTAGATAGTGAGTTCCAGGACACTGAGCTGCAGAATGAGACCCTATCCCAGAGCTGTGCCTCTCTCTCCTGCCAGTACAAAAACTCTAATACTCCACTCTCAGTGGTGGATCAACTGAAGAGGTACAAGAAATGATTGCTCAAAAAAAAAAAACCTAAAAAATAAACTATTTATCCGCTAGATTGAACAAGTACCTCTGAATGCCTGGCTTCAACAGTATGTACTTCCTCAAAACAGGAAACAATGTCTAGGATAGTGTATGTGATGGCTCATTAAATAGTCAGTAGATTTAAAACAGAAATAATACCAAGTGTATTAGCTAATCACAGTGGATTGAGACTCAAAATCAATAGCAGAAAAATTATTTTGGAAATTCACAAATATGTGAAAATTAAACAACACTTTCCTTGCATAATATGCCCAAGAAGAAATCAATACAGGAGTAAATCACATTTGATATGAATGAAAACAAAGACAATAACCCAAATTTATGAAAAGCAATAGATGGTAGGCAAGATCAAGGATTTCTCTTTGGTGGTAATAAAAGCATTGTAAAACGGTAACATTATTGAATATATTTGTGAATATAATAAAAATATTGACTGGTACAGTTGCATGGGTGAATCACATAGCAAATTATATTTCAATAAAGTAGTTAACATTTAAGTTTTCCTATGCTTACTGTTTTAGGGTTTTATTGCTGTGAAGAGACACCATGACCATGGCAACTCTTATAAAGGAAAACGTTTAATTGGTACTGACTTACAGTTCAGAGGTTTAGTTCATTATCATCATGGTGGGAATCATGGCAGCCTGCAGGCAGACATGGTACTGGAGAGGTAGCTGAGAGTTCTACATCCAGATCCTCAGGAAGCAGGAAGACAGAGTGGCATTGGGTCTAGTGGACATTTGAGACCCCCAAATCCCACCCCATCATGATGCACTTCCTCCAACAAGGCTGAATCTATTCTAGCAAGGACACACCTCCAATAATGTCAATCCCTAGGAGACTTTAGGCTCACTTTCTTTCAAACCTCCATACCTACATCCACCTGGGGATTTGTTGTAACATGGCTTCTGGTTGTAGATCTGGGACAAGGCCTGAGGTTCTGCACTTCCAACAAGCTTGAGCTATGTAATGCAGGATTGCTAGCTGGAGTGAGACTTAAATGAGGTCCATGACATCAGAGTTATTCTTCTTTCTGACCTTATCTACTGACTCCTTGGTAAATGTCACCCTATCTTGGTCCTAGACTGTACCTGCTCACCTTTTCTTCTTTTTGCCCTGAATGTACTCCTCATGCCTGCTCCCCATACATGCACAGCCTAACTACCTCCTTCAAGACTCCACTCAACCCTTTCTTCCTTCCTTAAGAGATTTCCTAGCCACTCTACAGAAATCACCACCCTGTCCTACTTCCCCCATTATCTTGTTTGTTTGCTATCATTCCTTAATGCATAGAAAAACTTAAACATGATATTAATCCATGAGCTAATGAGATTTACTGTGGTGTCCTCTCCTATTACAATACAAACATCACAAAAGCATGGATTTTTATTTTTAGCTTGCTGTATTATTGATGCTCAGAACAGTGACTAATACAGAGCAAGTGCCCAGAAAATATTTATCAAATAAATATTTGAAAATAAAAGAATAAGTACTGTAGATATACATAGTAAATGAATGGTACAAGACATAGAGAAGGGAAGGGCCACCTTTGCAGGTGTCAATCAAATAAATGTGAAAGCAAAGGGTTAACAGTCACTCGCACATAGCCCAAAAATCTTTCCCCTCCAGCTGCTCTGGCTCCTTGACTGTTGTAACTCACTCATCCTATATGATGCTACTCAAGGGATAAGAAATACTGTACTTTATTGGTTCTCTCATACTGTTTCCAACATATAAGATATTTCTACAATCTGACACTGGCCTGCTGGTTTCATCTCTGAATATCCACTTATATGTCTGTAAATTCATTTCCATAAGATTCAAAAGTAGGTCATCATTTTTATCTTCCAAAACCTCATATTTTAAGAGTAAATATGAAAGTCTTAAACAAGATGCTTCTTCTTGGCTTATGTATTCTTTGTATCCTGTTGATGTATTTGCATGCTGCAGATATCTGTGCAGAAGGAACTCTCCAGGTACTGGGTTACATTTTGTTTTCCTCTGAAAGGTTCTGGTTTATTTTTACAATGTACCAAAAGATTCCACTGAAGCAAAATTCAGCTATTCCCAGATAATGCTGAGAAATAGGCTTGCATTTGTCTTATGTAGTTCTTACTGTCCATCCATGGCTTGTCTCTGTGTTTTAACTTCTATGGTGTTCCTGGAGTCAGTTAGGATGGACTGCCTTAGTTAGGAGTCTCTAATTAGGGTCATGCAGGGAATAACTGGCAAGAAGAGGAGAAAGTAGGAGGACTTCTAGAATACATTACCCTAGGTCTCTTTTTGGGCATGGGGGGGCATGACTACATTTTTACATCATGGACCACAGTTTCTGTTAAGTGCCCCTGTGCTGGTTAGACTTTTTTGTCCCCTTGACACAGCTCGGGTCATCTGGGAAAATGTCACCATCAAACTGACTTGTAGGCTACCCTGTGGTTCATTTTCTTGATGATTGATTTGATTAATGTGGGAAGACCTAGGCCATTGTGGACAGTGTCGCCTGGGCAGATTGTCCTGGGTGCTATAGGAAAGCAGGCTGAGTAAGCTAGAGGGAACAAGCCAGTAAGCAGCATTCCCCCATGGCTTTTGCCTTGATTCCTGCCCTGACTTTGCTTCATGATAGACTATAAACTGTAAGATGAAGTAAGACCCTTCCTCCGCATGGTGTTTATCACAAACTAAGACCGGCCCTCTTCACCCTCCACTCTAGCTCTTTCTGGGGACCCAACAGATGTAACAGCTTCTCCTGGCCTACTTACTACCTACTACCCTACTGTGCATCACCAATTAGTACAGTCCTTATCACAACTTCCCATCTGACTAGGATCTGGAATATTCCTTCCCAGTTTACTTAGATTAGTCACAGCTTGTAGAATTTCCTCCCATCTATCTTCATAGTAAGCAAAGATACCCCCAAATTTTAATTTCCTGGGACAGAGAAATCATCCATTCAATTAAAAAAATCAATGTCAGACATTTTCAAATAATGTGCTATAGTACCCTGGAGACTTCACCTGGGCTGTGGACAAGTAAGTACACTGTTATTTTTAGGAGTTAACTTCTGAAGCTGTTCAGTAATATTTATTTAACCTGTCATAAAGCCATTAATAGTTATGGTGAGAATGAAAGTTTGAGATACCTCCCTTCCATTCTGGTTGGCAATACCCATAGCATTCTAATTGGAAGTTAGATCATACAGAGTCAAAAAGCAATTTAAATCGAAGTCTTCCTTTGTGGATGAAAGTGGCTGAAGTAACAGTGCTATTGTGTTCTCATAGTTTCTCTTAGGATTGAATGCCAACCTACCATGCCCACTGAAGTGTGTAGGGGCAACTCATTACTACATAATACAGCGGCCACATGCTTCTTTTCATTTAGTTTCCATGGTTTTAAAAAAAGGCTTTCCCAGTAAAAATGATTTTATGAGAGGAATAAATATCTCACAACACTGCATTACCTTATAGGATTCATTTATACACTTATTTATTTAAGTTTGTGTCTATGTGCTCGTATTCACATGTCAGGAAATGTTCATACAGGGGCCAGAAGTCAAAATTAGGTATTTTCCCCATCACCTTCTTCTTTGAGGCAGAGTCTCTCACTGATGCTTGTACATATTCATGCAGCTAGACAGGCGTTCTCCTATTTCTACCTCCCCAGGACTAGAACCGTGATGTGTGCTGCCATGCCTGCTTTTTGTATGGGCTCTAGGGATCAAGCACAGATCCTCATGCTTTAGTAGCATGCAATTTTCAGACTAGTCATCTTTCTGGCCCCAAAGGTCTTATTCATGAAGAGATGAGCTCTGCTAATGGCTGCAAATGATTTTGAGACACACAGCATCACACAGTAGCTGACATGGTAGTAATGAACTGCTCCTACACACTTCAGTGGGCATGGTAGGTTGGCATTCAACCCGAAGAGACACTATGAGAAATTAAATGAGTATCACAGATGGGCAAATGGGACTAATAAATGAATATCCCCAGGATAAATTCAAGGTACCTGATAAGTGTCCAATAAATACTAATGTTTCAATTAATTACTCATATATTAAACATTTTAAAGCCCAATTTTATCTTAATTGACATAAAGCAAGTCACAGCATGTGGAGCTTCATCTTCAAAAAGACATTTATTGAAAAAACCCGAGACATTTAATATGATATTTATTTAATGTCATTTACTATGTTATTTATAATGTATCTCATTTTTGAGTATTATTAATGATGACTTAAGTAGATAACATTTATTCTACTGAAATAACTTGCTACATTATTTAGAGTGATTTATTGTGTGTGTTGGGACCAGAAAATGTTTCTGATGAGATTAATTTTCAGTTTCATTATAAAAATAGATGAGATGCGACATGATATACTTGCAAGACAACTGGGATGTAAATCAAAAGCGCTTAATTCTTAGTCCATCCACTTACAATGCAATATTGAGGAAGCTGCGCACCTCTGCAGACATTTTAGCAGCTTTAATTTTTGTAAAAAAGGGAAGCCACAGTGCTGCTTCTCAAGAGTTTAGGGTAGCTTTGGACCTTATAAACCGAAAGCCCACTCTAAAATCATAGTTTCAAGGAACTACTTTATCAGCAAAGTGAGATAGAGCATGAATGGCATCTTCCAATTTAGCAGAAGATGTGCATCCCTAAACTAAATGTTCCGACTTCTGTCTTAGGCTTTTATTGCTGTGAAGAGACACCATGACCATGGCAACTCTTAGAAAGGAAAATATTTAGTTGGGGCTGACTTAAAGTTGAGAGGTTTTTCCATTATCATCATGGTGGGACATGGTGGTGTGTGTGCAGACACGGTGCTGGAGAGGTAGCTGAGAGCTCTACATCCGGATCCTCAGGCAGCAGGAAGAGACAGTGACAGCAGGTCTGGCTTGAGCATTGAAAACCTCAAAACCCAATCCTAGTGACATGCTTCCTCTAAATATACACATTTCTGTCATAGATCTATTTTAGTAGTAAATGGCAAATTTAATATTTACAAACAAGACTTGGTATGGAGGCAGGTTCAAAGATTGCTTTCTTAGTAAAACCAAGTAAAAATGTGTTCAACTCAAGAGAATTCACACCAGATCTTAGGGAACATGAAATCATTTTTAATATCTCGGGGTAACGATTGCCATTTGGATACTTTAAGGTAGTTTTGTGTGAGTCTTTGAGCCACTCTGAGTCAATTTTGTTGATGATTCAGGTGTAGCCACACCTGTATTCCTTGGCGTGGCTCTGTAAAGGCTGGAATTACAATGGAGAGCGGATGTTGGTGAGTTAGGCTAGTATCACATAGCTGTGAGGAAGTGTAGGCGTCACAGTGAACTTTGGCACAAGGAGCAGAAGACAACCCATTTTTTGCCACATTTGCCAACTCCTGTGGTGTGAATGGTACCACACTGGCCAATTTCAAGCCACTAATGGTTTATCAAACTTTTCACAACAGTCCTGGAAGTTAGATAGCCAGGCTATCATATGCACTGGCTCCAGCTAGTGAGAGAACATGAAGGAAGGGAAGAGAGGCAGCCCACATCCACCCTACACCAATGAGGGTCAAGAAAGATTACGTACTAGTGAGTCCAAATGTCAACCAAACTGACGTAAGAGGCATTAGCTGAATGAGGATTGTCTCTGACAGGCTTCTGTGTTTAAATGTTTGGTTCCTGGATGGTGTCACTATTGGAGGAAGTTTTGGAGCCTGTGGGACAGGGAGCCTGGTCAGCAAAGACCTCTAAATAGGCTTTAGGGGCTAAAGTTTGGCTTCTTTCCTCTGTCTTCTCTGCTTCTGGGTTCACTGAGAGCTGAGGAAGTGGCTCTACCTCATGCTTCTGCCACTCTGAATGCTATTACATCCTCTGTGGCACAATGGACTCTCTGAAAAGATGAGCCCAAGTGGTTCCTCCCTTAAGTGGTTTTGGCCAGGTATTTCATCATATTGAAAAGGAATGTACTGTATTTTCTAGTTGCTAGAGGTTAAGTCTTTCCTGCACAGCTGCAGAAATCATTCCTCCATTTCCTGTGTGAAGTATTGAGTAAATTCTATAATGGCTGTTTGGAATTTCAAAAGGAAGCTAAATTCAGTAAACATATGAATGACTACGGATTGAACAAGTCGGTGGAAGTTGGTACTGGGGGCGTTATTAAGTAGAAGTCATAAAGCATGAGGTCCGGAAATGTTGACTTGGGCTTCTTTCGAGTAGCTGATGGCCTCACTTCACACTTGTGTTTAAACACAAGTTTCCTAAGATAATGAGTATGTCCGTATGTCTGACATTGTGCTGGGCTGGGAACAGCGAGCCTGACAAGCCCTTTGGAGAAAACATAGGGAAGGCAACCAAGATGCTAGAAATTTGGTGTGAGAAAAGCCATTGAGGAGCACTGGTCAAGGTACTCTGCGAGTTCATGAGAACCAGCTTCAGTTGTCCAGGGAACTCTAAAAATCGTACCATTTAAAATATATACAAAGTTCATGATAGAATTCCAAATATCAGATATTTGATGCAAAACAAGGGCTGATAGAATATTGCCATGCACCTTCATCATAGCAAAATACAATTCTTGAAATTGTTAATTTGTTGTTGTGCATGTGGTATGTGTGGACAGGCACGGACATTCATGTCATGGAACTCGTGGAGGTCAGAGGGCAAATTTGTGGAATCCATTCTCTCCTTCCACCTCTGGGATCTAACGTAGGCCACCAGGCTTTCAAAACCAGTGCCTTTACCTACTGAACCATTTCTTCGGATACCCTAAAATATAATTTTAGAGCAATTATGAACACTTAAAAAGTTTTTAAAGGAATAAATAAGTTATGTTTACCCCAAACTGAATGTATAATTTGAAGGATCTTTGCATTTACATCGGCCATGACTATAACAAAGGTTCTGAGCCTGTCAATAACCTGCAAACATTTTCTGGGCCATTTTTGCAATACATACATCTCCTCCCTGGCATCCCCACTTCTGCATGCCAATCCCATCCCTAACTGACTTCTGTTACACTTTGTCATTCTGGTCAAGTTTGCATTTTTTCTGATGCAGTCTGAGCCTTACTTTCTTTTTGTTTCTGTCTTCTTCACTTTGTTGTAATTATTCTGAGGTTTGTCTATCTTGCTGCCATAACAGTACAGTAGTTCATGCCTTTGTACTGCCGAGTAAAAGCAGAATATTCCATTACAATGTTTATACAACAGTTTTGTGCAACCCTTTTGGATTACATTGGACTGCTTTTAGTTTTTGTCTGGTACAAATAAAGTTGATTCATCAATTGTGTTTGGGTCTTTGTGTGGATGTGTTTCTTTCTCTCTTGAATATTAAACACCTTAGGAGAATGGTAGCAGGGTTTTCATAATATGTTTATGTTTAAGTTTTGAAGGAACTGCAAAATGGCTCGCTAAAGTAATAGTCTATTTTACATTTCCACAAAAAGCATGAGAGTTCTGGGTGCTCTCTGCTTGCCAAACTGTGTATGATTCATATTTTTAATTTTAGCCACATTAGTTGATGTACTGTGGCATAGAATTGTGGTTTTAATTTGACTTTCTTAGTAGCTAGCATTGTTAAGTATCTTTCCATGTTCTGTTTTGTTGCCGCCTATTATCTTTGACAGAGTGTCAATTCAAATCTTTTGCACATTTTTATAGGCTTATTTTGCCTCATTGTGAATTTTGAGAGCTCACTATATCTTCGGTCCTTTGCCTTTTAAAATTTTCTTTATCAATCGTACCACAAGGACATGTGCTCAAGTATGTTCATAGCAGCATTTATTTTGTCATAGCCAGAACCTGGAACAACTTAAATTCTTCTCAACTGAAGAATGGATAAAGAAAATGTGGTACATTTACGCAATAGAATACTACACAGCAGAAAAAAAATAATGACATCTTGACATTTGCAGGCAAATGGATGGATCTAGAAAATATAATATTGAGTGAGGTAATCCAGACCCAGAAAGATAAATATAATATGTACTCACTCATAAGTGGTTTTTAGATATAAAGCAAAGAAACACCAACCTATAGTTCACAACCCCAGAGTACTTAGACAACAAGAGGACCCTAAGAAAGACATACATGGATCTAATCTACATGGGAAGTAGAAAAAGACAAGATCTCCTGAGTAAATTGTGATTGTAGGGATCATGGGAGAGGGGAGAAGGGGAGTGGGGAGGTAGGGATGGGAGTGGAGAAAATATATAGCTCAATAAAAACAATTAAAAATTTTCTTTATAATGTTTTCCAAATATAATCATTTTATTTGATATTTAATTTATAGATTTCTTCTTTTAGTTTCTTACTACATACATGCCTTGGCCTATGGAGATGACTCAGTGGGTAAAGTGCTTGCTTAGTGAGCCCAAGAACCTTAGTCCAGATCCCAGCACACATGTTAAAAAGGAACGGTCAAGTCTATAACTGCAGTGCTGGGGGAGGAAACAGGAAGATCCCAGGCCTTCAGAAAGAACAAGCTCCAGGTCCAGTGAGATACTCTGTCTCAGAAAGTGGGGTGGAGAGTCATTGAGGAAGACTCCTGAAGCAGATTTCTGGTATCTACACATATACTCACAGACAAGCATAACTGCACACACACACCTCACACACATGCTCCTCTCATGCACATATGTTCTTCACACATACAAACACACATGAATCACACAATGGACCTCTCATACTTATACACACATCTCTTATACACACATGCATCACACCACACACACACACACACACACACACACACACACACATACTGAGGTACCGTCAAGGTTTTTTCTCATACAGCTCTTATATTTGTGTTAGTAAACCATTTAGGGGTAATCCTTGAATATTGGGCAAGATGGAAGTCGCTGGCTTGTTGTTGGTATGACTACCAGTTGTTCCAGCAGTCATTGTTGAAAAGATTATTTTTCTCTTGGCACTGTCTTGTGAAATAACCCTACCAGATTTTTCATTCTTTCAATAGTTCATTTTTCAGTCTTACTGATCATTGGGGTGATACAGCGTGTCTTTGAATTCAGGTAGTGCAACTCAGCTTTGTTAGTTCTTTTATTCTGCAGGCTACGTTTGATCTGTCAATTTCTATGTGAACTTTAGACTCATCTTTTTATTTTGTTTTGTTTCTCGAGACAGGGTTTCTCTGTAGCTTTGGAGCCTGTCCTGGAACTAGCTCTTAAAGACCAGGCTGGCCTCGAACTCACAAAGATCCATCTGCCTCTGCCTCTCGAGTGCTGGGATTAAAGATGTGTGCCACCACCACCCAGTTTAGACCCGCCTTTTAAAATTTTGTAAACAGGGTCTTCCTATGCATCCCTGACTACCTGAAAACATGCTGTGTAATCCAGAGTAGCCTCAGGCTTGGGGGTCTTCTACCTCCTCTCTCTAGAGTGCTATAATTTGTTCCTTAATTTATCTTTAAAAATGTAATTTTTATTTAAATTCACCAAAATCTCTAAATAAAGTTTAAAAATTGACAATCTTGAGACTTCTGACCAATGGGCATGATATTTGGCTCCATTTCTTGGTTCTTTAATTTCTCTTTACAGTATCTTGTACTTTTAATGCACAAGACTTGTACATTTTGATCAACTTTATTCCTCCATATTTCTTATTTTTTAATCTTAATTTACACAAGGATATTGCTAGTCCTAGTTCCAATTAGTCTAGGCTGTTGCACAGTGAGAGCGAATATTGATTGTGTTTCTAATCATTGCTTCCCATGTAACTGACTGAGTGCTCTGAGTTTGTATCTTTCAGGTTTGCTAAGTTGCTCATTTTAGTAGCTTTTGTAGACCCAGTTGATGACAGTGTTATTATCTCTGAGCTCTGAGTAGAGACAATTTTCCTTCATTCTTTTAATCTGGTGGATTTGCTTCTTTATCTTACATTATTGTACTGGTTGGACCCCCAGTGCAAATGGAAGACAGCTTGGGAGAGTGGGCATCCTTCCATCTTCCTTGTCTTGGGAACCTTGATCATAACCTTGAGTATGATCTCAACCATAGACTGTTTTTGTGGGCACCTGTCATTGTACTGTGAAAATTCCTTCTGCTTTTAAATTTGCTGATTTTTTGTGTGTGTGTGTGTGTGTGTGTGTGTGTTGAATGTTAGGTTGGCTGAAAGCTGTTTTTACTTTCTGTATTAAAATTATCACTGGGTTCTTCTCCATTACTACATCATGTAGTGAGTTGCATTGGTTGGTATATCTCATAACCAATCTTGTGTTCCTAACACTTATTCATGGAACCTTACTCTTCTTATGTACCATTGCATTTAATTTAGTAAGTTTTTGTTGAACATTTTTGTTATGTGTGCTTATAAAGAATATTTGTATTGTTTAAAATAATATTTTTTTGCTCCTGACTTTGGGACCAGAGCAACAGTGTTCTCAGAGAGTAAGTTGGGAGATGCCCAGCCCTTCAGGTTTCTTAGAGTTTTTGTGGATGTATAGTTTGTATTAACAGTACTAAAATATTTGATAAAATCCATGATGCTGTTGTGAGCCTATTTTCTGTTCAGAAAGTATTTTCATTGCAGTTTTTGAAATAGCAGTGATACTAGCCATCAACTGGATTTTTTTTGTTGTTTTTTGTTTGTTTGTTTGTTTTTTGAGTGAGATTTAGTGGTTTTATCTTTTAGTAAATACATCCATTACATCTAAGTCAGGCAAACTGTTGCTACATTAACTTACCATTAGGACAGCTCTTCAAGATCTCATTCCCGACATTGCTCATTTGTATCTTCTCTCACTTTTCCTTGCTCAGGCAGGGAAGCAACAGGTTTATGAGTATTGTTTTTGATCTTACCATATTTTCACGATAATAGTCCTTACTCATTAATATTGATTTTATATAGAAATATTTCTTGTTTGGACTATACTGTGGCTATAGCCACTCAAACGTTGTTTTAATTATCTCTACTGTCGTTATCGTCTTATAATTTCTTTTATGTGCTTGGCTTGTTTGATGTTCGTCTTGCAAAAAAAATACTTTAGCTTTTTAAAACATTCAGTCTGTCATTCTCTGCCTTGTGATGGGTGTGTCTAGATCATTTACATGTTACTGGTCATATGGTTATATTTATTCTACCCTCTTGCTATTTGTTTTTGATTTACCTGTTCTTTGCTTCTTTTTATCTACTTCCTTTTGCTTTGCGTATTTTTATGACTGCATGTGTGTGGCTTACTTTATGTTAGAACAAACATCCCTTTTCCTACCATAGTCTCCTTTCAAAAGTTTTTTACACCTCTGCTCCTGCTTAGTGACTCCACCCTTGCCATCTAGGCATTGCTCTATAATTGTGATTATATTTATTTTACAAATGTTACAACAATTTCCTTCTGTTGCTATTGCTATCTTTATTTTAAACTGTCAACTTTTCTTTGCTTTATAATTTTTTCCTTAACTATATTGTGTGTGTGTGTGTGTGTGTGTGTGTGTGTGTGTATAGCGAAAGGCGAGCAGGGCTGCTTTTCGTCCTGCCCGGCTCCCGCACAGCTAGCTTATATCCCGAAATAACAACATATAAATTGTATTCATTTAAGCATTGCCTGGACCATTATATTTAGCCTCTTTTTGGCTAATTCTCATATCTTGATTAACCCATTTC
>LOEQ01004522.1:86195-122850 GCA_001685075.1 Bramus lutescens
CTCCACCCACCTAAAGGCTGGCCTATCAAAAGGCCAAGGCAATTTCTTTATTAACCAATGATGATAACATATAGACAGATAACATTCCTATATCATGTGTGTGTGTGTGTGTGGTGTGTAGGGGGTGCACATGCCAAAGGACAGAGATCAGTTTTGGGTAGCATCCTTTGAAAGGCTGTCCACCTCCTTTGAGATAGGTTCTCTCATGGGTTTGGTCTTACCAAACAGGCTGGATTGGTGGCCAGCAAGCCTCAGGAATCCTGCTGTCTGTGCCTCCCTGCCAGGAATACAAACATGGGTGCCATCCTGGCTGTCATTTTTACCTGGATTCTGGGACTCAAATGCAGGTCCTCACGCTTGCTAGGCAAGCTCTTTACTGGCTGAGCCATCTCCCAGCTGTGAGTTGCCTTTTAAAGAAATGTAGGAAAGAACAGAAAAGGTCCCTGTGTGTGTTCACATATCCTGTTTCTAGAGCTCTTCATTACGTTTCTCCAGCCTGGACACTCATTTGCCCTCTTTGCTCTTCTGCCTGGAGTCTTCTTCCAACACTGCTGCTGACAAAGTCTTTATCTTACCTTCATGTTTCGGGAAGATTTTCTGAGTGCAGAATTCTAGAACGAGCTTTCCCTGGCCCCATTTTATGGTTTATGTCACTGTTCACTGCCTTCCAGCGCCCATTTTTTCTAACAAGAAGCATGCTGCAGGCTGTGCTTTCTTTGTAAGTACTGTGTTGTAATAACAACTTAGGCTTTTCTCTTTGCTGCTGCTGAGAACTTATTCTTATGTTGTCATTTCCTTCATGTTTCTTGTCTTTTGTGTGCGTTGGGCTTCTTAGGTGTGAAGCTTTATAGTTTTCATTCGTTTTAGAGATAAATCCCATCAGACTTCAAAGGTGCTCTCCCTCTCTGTTAGGAGGACTAGAATTATTCATACATCAAACCATTCGAGGTTGTCCGTGGCTAATTTTTCTTTTCTTTTAAAAGTTCACATTTACTTCTCAACACATTAAAGCAAGGTCTTGATAAGATAAGGTCTTGATACAGAGCCTGGCTCGGTTCGAACCCATGACGCTTCTGCCTCAGTGCCCCATGCGTACTGGAATTATAGACTTGTACTCCCAGACCCAGCTTGTTCACATTTCCTCTAGTTTCCCCTATTTGTTTTTTTAATTTTCAATACTTTTTATTGCTCAGTCTTCAAGTTCACTATCCTGAACCATACATCATAAAACATTTCATTTCTTTTGTCTTATAAATACCATGCCAATGAAATTTAGACACTGGTACATCTAGTTTGATGATAAGACAATAGCTTTATGTTTCCTTTATCTTCCAATTACACTTTATATTGGCTTCAAGTGCAATTGCAATTCTCGTTGATTTAATTAGATGTGTTTTTGGCCTTCCCACTCCCTTATACTTTATCTCTGATGGAGCTTAGTGAACACAAGTAGTTCGCTTACCTTGGTTCATGGGCTCTTGTATGTACAGTGCTCTGATTGTCCCGATAACATTCTGAAATGATTTAAAGTCATGCCTTAGTAATTGATAAGACTTCTCTAGACAAGAAAGATGTCACAACACTAAATCTCTTAAAGATCCAGAAATGAGAATGCTGAATGGGTATTTCTTTCAAGTTTAGCAGTCAATTGCAAAAGGTCTTTGGCTGTCTTCAACCCTGTAGAGGCAGGTACCACACTTCAGCCCGGAAATAGCTTATCTAGACAGTTTGGGCATCAGCGTGGGGCTCTTATGATGTAGTGCACTAAGATGACTACTCGACCTGTGCAGTGATCTGAGTCCACTGTGTGGGGAGCTGTGTGCCTAAAACTATTTTTTATCTTCTGGTGGACTCTCTGCTTTGCTTTGAATATTCACTGTTTTCAGAAGATTTTTCTGGGTTCATCGGCAGAGTCAGTGGGAATCAAGTTGATTCCTTGATGCCTGTTACTTGTATTGGTAGAGGGAGAAACCCCAGAGGAAGGTAAATTTCAGCTACAAAGGAGTTCTGTGGTTGACTACACCCCTGCCTGTCAGAAATCCTTCCGTTTAGAGATAACCTTGGAGAAACTTCACTTCCTTCTCAAGGGTTATGGACTCTTTCTACCAGAAAAAACTGTGCACAACTTTTTTGCCACACACTCACCAACACATTCTCTCTCTCTCTCTCTCTCTCTCCCCTCCCCTCCTCTCCTCTCCTCTGCCTCGCTGTTGCACGGCTTTGATCTTTAATGGCTGACAATCTGATGGCTGAGAGACGAATAGAAATGGAAAGAAAACTCAAGGTGTTTTTTTCTCAATTCAGAGAGATATTTGCATTTCAAATGAACACTCTTAAAGATGAAACAGCATTCTATGTGTTAGGAATTAATACTTAATGGTGGAACTGAGAGAGATCTAAGGGGGCTGGGGTTTTAGGCCTATGCCTATCTTATCAGACTGTATCACTGTCTATAGCTTTTTATGCCTGTATTCAGCTTTCTCACCATAGCCCAGTCTGGGCTTTTAATAATGTCTTTCAGAAAATTAAAACCTGATGATTACGTGTGTGTGTATGTATGTGTATGTGTATGTATGTGTGTGTAGTATGTGTGTGTATGACCATGTGTGAGTATGTGTAGGGGGTTCTAACTACATACTTCTATGTGAAGCTATTGACAGAATCCAAACTATATGTTCATGATCAGCATTTAGAAAGTATTTATCTGTCGTTGAGTTAAAGTTAATATAAGCTTGCTTTTGTGTATGTGTGTGTGAGAGAGACAGAGACAGACAGAGGAAAGGAGACACACAGAGAGACTATGTTCACTGGTTGTAATGTGAAACTTGACTCATGAGATTTGCAGTATATATAGTCTTAAACCAGCATAATAATAATACCAAATTTCAAGCTGTATGTTCCTCCATGCTTAGCAGTGAGCATGATATTTAATTATTTCTGCTGATTTCAGAGCCAAAATGAGGAGATTTTAGTGTCTCCAGAATGGTCCATGTGAGACTTTCTTATCTAATCTCATTGATATTCAACTCCCAGGTATTCTGAGGACGACTACATTCAGATCATCACTAACATACAGAAATGCCCATGGAGACGGCACACAGAAGAATATGAAAATTTCAGGTAAAAAACAAATTTTCATAAATCATATGAGTGAAAAATACATCATTTGATTTTTCCGGAATAAAAGCAACATGTTGTTAAAAAGAAAAGTGGGAGGGGCTAAGGGGAACCCAGAAGAGCTGAACTCTACAGTCTTTGGAAACTGTTGTATTTTATTCCCATGGCTGACGCAGACATTTACGATTTTGCTACTGGAACTAACTCCAAAGAAATCAGAGTTTAAAAGAAAGTTTTTATTCTGCCATTTACTGTGGATTAGATTGAGGTCAGCTCTTTGTGTCATTTCTACTTGCTCAATACTTATTTTGTAAATAAAATGTTACAGCATTAGGGGATTCTGGGAAAGCACAGAAGGAAGAGAATTGTCCATCACTTTAGAACAAAAACTGGACTGAGGAGATGGTTCAGGGTTTAAAGGACTTGCTGTGTAAGCATGAAGGCCTGTGTTTAAATCCCCAGAACCCACATAAGAAGCAGGGCATGGTTCTGTGCACTAGTATCCCAATGCTGTGGGGCGTGGAGACAGGAAGATCACTGCACCAGACTAGCTCCAAGTTCAGTGAGAGACCCTGTCTCAAGGGAATAAGATGAAGAATAATAGAGTGGGGCACTAAGTATCCTCCTCTGGCCTCCACGTTCATACACACTCACAAGTTGACACACCACATACTTATACACCAAATATACACTCAAACTTAAATAAATTGAAAACTAATAATGTTTTTTTACTTTCTACATATCACCTTCTAATTTTTTTCCTCTAGTTTTTATACCACAAGAAGCATTCAGGAGCCCAAATTTCTCCAGCTATTAACCCACTGAAGTGCTGTCAATTTGGCAAAATAATGCTGCTAGGCCACCATTCAAAAGCCATCTGCAGGATGGATGTATTAGCTTACCCCTGTACCTCCTGCACTAAGGCAGTGACAGGAGAATTGTCACAAGTTCTAGATCTACATAGCGGGTCCTAGGCATAGCAAGAACTTTTTCATCCAGTCAGTCCAATCAATCAATCAATCGACTAATCAATCAGTTATCTTTACTCCTAATGCTGTTACATTTACAGCTAGGTCATTTGTCTCTTTGTGCTTTCCCAGTCGTGATTAGCCTAGTGTGTTGGATTTGTTTATTGCCTATACCCCAAGTCTTTGCTCTGCTTTCTGCACAGCATTTGACCTGTGCTAAACTGTTTTATCACGTGATCTGGAGGCTTGGCTTTCTTTGCCTGTAAGCCAACAGTTTCCATTAAGCAGTATGTCTTTCTTATCACCAAGACTTTGCTTCCCTTTTCATGGGAAGGCTGTCCCCCTTGCCTGTGTGTGCTAGGCTCTACCCCTCTCCCTGCTTCCCTCAGGATGCTCTGAGTGGAAACCCAGTAAGAGAAAACTTCCAGTTAGTCTCCACTGGGTAAAGGAGTAACTTCTCGACTAAGTCACCGCATAACATGAGTCTCTCCTCTCTGTTGGATAGACATGTGGATGTTTCCTATCAGGATTTCCTATCAGACCCCATCTCACATTGGCCTCCCTTCAGTTGTGGTTTCATAAGACATGCTCTCCCCAAATGGGCATGTTGAGTGCTAGGTTCTCAGTGCCATCGCTGCTTGGGGAGGGGAGGGGAGGGGAGATCCTAGAAAGTTCAGGAGTCAGAACATGGTTGGGAAAACTAGGTCAACAGGTCACATGTCTTTCAAGGTTTACCTGGTCCCTGGTCCTTTTCCTCTGCTTCTCAACAGCCGTGAGGTGATGAAGTACTTCTACTGCATGCTCTAGCTGCTATGATGCTCCACCCAAAACATGATCCTTTGACCAAATCCTCTGTGACTGTGAGCCCTCCCAAAGAAGAAAAATATAAAAATGAGAATTCTTCACTTTAAAGTGTTTGTCAAGTATTTTATTCATAGATGCACAAAAGTAAATAATACAGACTCAGATAGGGATTCCAGTTCAACTGTTTGAGCTCAAAGATATTTTGTCTTGTGCCGTGAAGTTCAGGACCAGACTTGACACTAATAGAAAATTGCACCATCATAAGCTAAGCCAGTGAGTGGAAACAGAGTTAGATTTTAAGAGACCTTTATAGAAGGGAGAATGGACAAGGGAGGAAGAGTAGACACCTGGCCTGAGCTGTTGAAGATCAGACTAAGCTTCTTAGCTAAAAGACAGGGAAAGAGTCTGCAGTCATCAAAGTCGAGCTTTGAGCTCCTTTGCTCTGGCCATGGATTCAACGTAAGCCTCCAGAGAGTAAGGCAGGAAAACCAAGGTGCACAGGCCACCTGTGTGAGGCACTGAAAGCCATGGAGGCAGAGGAGGCAGGGTCTGAGAGCAAAGGAGGAGGGAGGCCAGCCTCTGGGGCTGCTCATTCTCACAAGAAACTTGCTGAATGTCAAAGGGCCAAGAGGCAGAGAAGTTAAGCAGAGCTTCCAGAATCCCTTGGAAAGGCCAGTTCTCAAAAGGACTGGAGCCTAAATTAGAATTATTTCCATTCTCAGCTGGATTTAGGGAGATCTGCCCTTAGCCCGGATAACTAATGGAAGCAGAAAGTAAATCCTCTCTGAAAGAAAGGATGGTTGTTCAGAGACTGAAATTGACTTTGAATGTTCTCACACACAATCTGACACAATTAAAATAATATTTTCTATTAAAGATATTCCTCTTATCCTCTTCCTTTTGAAGATAAAGTCTATATGTCCCAGGCTGGCTTTAAACTGGCTATGTAATCAAGGATGACCTTGGTCTCCTGATCTTCCTGCACCACCACCGTATTGTGTTTTTGTGGTACAGGATTTTGAACCCAGGTTTTCATGTGTACTAGCTAAGAATTCTACAAACTGGGCTACATCCTCAGCACCCCTTAAACAAAAATCAGCAGTCTCTTTAAAGCTAAAGTTGCACGATAAGCATCCCTGCTGTATATTATGATGGATGGGAACTATATGATAGATGGTACCATTTTGCCTTAGTACCATTCCCACATAAAGAGTGAATCAGTAACCATGGCGATTACCCAGCAGCCTATCTATCCATCCCTTCAGGGCCAGTTGAAGTAAACATCTGGGGCTACACTACTTATTGTTTGTTGCAATTCAAGAAAATAGTCACAGTGATATTTATTCATTTGCTTGAATATGTATTATATTATAATGCTTATTTTATGGACATATTTGTTAGCTAAATGATGCAAACCCTCAACAGAAGTTCATGCAATTAAATTAAAATAACCAAATCTTGGAGCTTCTGTCTATTTATAAATCTGGCCTTATAGAACACCCCCTGTTATTATAGATGTCAAGTAGCTAAATAGCCTTCCATCCAGTTTATTTATAGCGTTTTATGTCAAACTGAAGAATAAAATGTATGGTTTAAAAATGCAATAACATTCTTTTAGCAGCCATTACAAAAGTGACATTAAATTCTCAAAAATATGAGCAAGTGAATATATAATAAAATCTATCTGAAACCCAATTGTTGAAACTTTCTAAGGTTGACTCCTGGGGACTATTTAAAATTTATAAGGCTTCTATGGTTAAATGAGCTAAAAATATAAGAGCTTAAAAGTCTTTTTTCCTCTCTTAAATAAATATGCTAGGAAGAGAGCTACAATTTATTCACCCACAAATATTTTTTGGGATTTACTATGTCAGTATGTACAGTAGCCTCTTTTACTACCTGGTACAGGATTGTGTACAAAGAAGGCCTCAATAAAGAGCTAAATGAAAGAATACATGAAAATTAATCAAGAAAAATGCAGTTTCTTTATTGACCTCAAAGAATTTTTGGCTAGTTCAGAAAGAAAAAAATAAGCAACAAATAAAATGTAAATTTACTTATGACCTAATGTCAGAAAGATTACTTTAGATAAATGCTATGATAACCCAGGGCCACATCACTGTAAGTGGAATTTCTTGAAATGTTTTCTAGAAGGAAACAGAACTTGAGTATTAGCTCTGAGAGTGGCTAGAAAGGGAGGGACCAGTATGGGAAGGAGGAGGCCAGGAGTTAATTTCAAGTCTGTCTGGGTGGGAGCTATAAACATGTACTTGGTATAAAGGGATGCTTGTAGGCAGAGTGGGGAGGGCTTGAGGATGCCCAGGGCACTGATTACTAGAGGAAAGTCCCTGGGTGTCCTGTGGACACAAAGGACCAATAGAGATATTCCTAGCAGGAGTTTCACAACAGATTTGTGGCGTTAGGGAAAGTGCTCAGTGAGCACACCACTGTGTGAGTTGGGGTGTGAAGTGGGAGTGTAGAGTCCGAATAGTGAAGGGCTGCTTATAGACAGTGACCACAGAAGAATGAGGATGTGAAATGTAACAGTGGACCCTTGACTCTGAGCTCTCTGGGCATGGCCTGTTTTATCTTGTGTCTCCAATAGTCTGTCATATGAATCTGTGTGACTGAAAGTCAGCAGGCCTTTTTAGTTTTTTATCTCAGTTCTATAATCAAAGGAGAAGAAAGATAAAGTTAAATATGAAAGTTTAGATCTGAGTGTTTGGGAAAATCATGATGCTACTGACCAAAACAGCTTTCAAAAGGAAAATGCTTTTTGGGAAAAGAAGCCCTTCTTGGATAGGCTGTGTTTGAAGTAACCCTGGGACAAGTAGGCACAGAAGACCTTTCTTTATTCTGGAAATATATTGAAGCTAAGAGAAAGTGTGCTCTCCAAGTCAAAAAAACAAGTGGAGGAAAGTCCCTCTTCTTAGCAGATTCTCTTTTTAGCTATGGCATTTTTTTCTTCTTTTATAGATGCCTAATCTTTACTCATTCAGCGTTTAATTGTTTGCCTGAGAACTTTGAAGCCTGGTGTTGGTATCACTTCTTTCTTTTAGATTTTACCTAGTAATGGGAAGGTTTAATAGGAAAGGTTCTTTTAAAATATCTATATGATTGGTTTCCTGAGGCCTTTAATCCCAGCACTCAGGAAGCAGAGGCAGGCTCCAGGCCAACCTGGTCTACACAGCAAGTCTCAGACCAGCCTATCTGAAAACTAAGAACCATGATTATTGAGTTATCATCACATAATTAGACTCCTTCCCAGTGGACTGAAGCATTCTAAGTACCCATTTGCTTTGGAGATTCTCTCTGCTGTGGGATTTGACTGTTTATTGCCCCTTGCATGTAGACAGAACACATCCATTTCCTCCTTCCTCCTCCAGAGAGTCAACATTGTACCTGTACACCATTCTTATTGAACCTAGCTAAAGTTTTAAGCAAGAGTTGATGATGCTAAGTGTCCCTTTTCTCTTGACCTCCAACTTCAATTAGCTGCACAAAGTCAATCATATTGAGGTGTCTGTCATCCCTGCTTTTAAAACTATTTGCTGATCTTATTAAGAGTTTTCCCACTCCCCCAAGGCAGTACATAGACTCTACCTGGATTTCAACCTGAGAAATCACCATTCTTCCTGGCCTTCCCTCTCACTTTGATAAACCAATGTCTGCTCACTTGTCTGAGCATGACATTGAGATGTCTGAAAATGACACTGAGATATTTGAATATGATACTGAGATGTTTCATTGAAATTAAACAAACTTTCCCTTTTCCACCTTCTTAATTTCACCCTTGAAAATTCTTTGTAAAGCCCTGGAAACTTCTGATAAGCAAGTTCTATCCTAGCAGATCTCTGAGCTGCAGCCATTAGTCTTAGATCCCTAGGCAACTTGCATGGTAACTATCTCATTAGCTTCCCTGACTTAAAAAACTCATTTGTTTGTGTAATCAGTTACAGAAATTACCAAGCTCAACAACCACGCTTATTCCTCATGCCACTATCACCTTTTCTCTCCTAGATATACATATGCTATTGCATTGATTTTAGGTCTGGGAGGCTCTCTAGTAGCAACTGATATATTAAGACATGCTCATGTTTCTGAGACATTAGATTGAAACTTAATGGCAGAAAATGGTGCTATTGTAGAAATGTTGATGTTTAAGACTCACACAAATGAGATACCTTTCAAATAATTTGGAGAATAGATATTTTCTGCCTAATTAATTTGTTACTGACAAGGATTACATGGTAATGGTTTTATTAAACCTTGAGCTGACTTCCAGGTTTGATTAAATTAAAACTTCTTAAAAGTCATCCCTATGTGCTGTGAGACAATGGTCTGGTACCCTGTAAAGATTTGTCATTTGTATTTTAATGAAATGCTGATTGGCCAGTAGCCAGGCAGGAAGTATAGATGGGACAACCAGGCAGGAAGTAGAGGTGGAGTGACAAGAACAGGAGAATTCTGGGAAAAGGAATGATCAGTCTGTAGTCATCACCCAGATGCAGAGGAAGCAAGGTGAGAATGCCTCACTGAAAAAGGTACCAAGCCACGTGGCTAACACAGACAAGAATTATGGGTTAATATGGGAGATATAAGAGTTAATAAGAAGCCAGAGTTAATAGGCCAACCAGGTTATAATTAATGTAGACCTCTGTGTGTTCCTTTGGGACTGAATGGCTGCGGGACCTGGTGGGACAGAAACCACTCCCAACACCTATTCTTGCGTTGAGTGTATAAGAAAATATCCTAAGGCTAGCGACAGTGAGATGGTTCATCTGGGAAAGGCACTTACCACCAAGCCTGATGACCTGAGTTCAATCCCCAGAACCCTTGAGGTGGGAGGAAAGAACAGACTTCTGAAAGTTGTCCTCCAGCCTCCAAATGTGTGCCATAGTGCACACACGTGCACACAGGCATACAATAAATAAATACAGTGTAAAAAAGCTTAAAGACCCTAATGTTGTTTAATAGATTCACTGAAAGGCCTAAAAAGTATATTTAAACAAAATAAACATATATACAATCATATATATACATATAAATTTTAAAAATACATATTTACATTGTCAAGGAAGTACAATTAAATTTAACTTGGAGTTAAACAAAGTTTGCAGATAAACAGACCAATAAGTTACTTGATATCTTGCAAGAAGTCGTGGTCCTGGAAATCCAAACTGAGTTTCACTACCAAATTTTCAGATATCTTTGAAACATCTGTTCAAAAGCAACGGTAGTGTTTGTTTTCATTACCGTCTTGTGAGCTTATTCTTTGCCAGGCAGCCAGTACTTCATATTCATGTTCCAGGTGGTTTGTTCTGAAGCGCAGATTTCTTGGTGAGAATACCTGCTCCCGATTATACAAGACCATGCTTGGTTTTCCTCCTTTCCTTCCCTGAAATGTTTGCTGGTTACGATTTGTACATGATGACTGTGATGACAGCCATAGGCAATGCATATTTTATTCTTGTTCAAATTTAAGCAGAAGCATGCACTTTATGCTAGGTGTTCTGGGTCAGCTGTCAGACTGAGAAAGCCTCTTTTTGTTTCCTCTACATCAGGACCATTTTTTCACTGTTAAAACCCTGTCATTTCATCTTCTGTCTGTCACACCATTCAGCATGTCTGTGCATTTAAAAAAGCAACAAAAACTGCACCATGTCATTACCTTTGCAGTATTTAATCATAGAAACCACCTCTTGTGCATGGTGACTAGTTCCTCTTCTTAGCTTTTAGATTATAGTTTTCCGTAAAAATGCATCAAACTTACATGAAATTCACTGGCCTTCTAAATTCTGTTTCAAAACTTGTCTGCCAAGCTGTACTCAGTACTAACTACACCGCTTCTTTAGCTGTGTCAGATGAGCCTCCCTCCAGCCTGCCCTGTCATGTTATAAAGACCTTCTTGTCTTTATAACATTGCCTACAGTGTCTTCAGCACTGCACAGCTTGGTTAAGCATTGTTATTGCAACCCTGCAGAGGGGTTTAGCCAGTGTTTCAGCAGTGCCTTTTACGTCTGGGCTCTCACCACCATCCGTTTCTGCTCCTTTGCTTTGATGATCACTTTCTCTCATGTTTTATTTTTGCCTTGGTTTCATTTCTCAACCAGATGATCTCCTCTTTCCTAAACTTGAAGGTAGCAGTGCCTGAACAAGCCAACAAGGGGACTGCTCAGTTACCTCCTGTTCTGCTTCTGCTTCAGTTTGGTGTTTATATACTTTCTCATTTTAGACCAAGGCTTGAAATAATTCTATTGAACTTTGGCTCACATAAAAAAAACATATCTGTGTGTGTGTGTGCACTTGTCACTTGTGTGAGGGGGCCGTGGAGTCCAGAGATGGTGTAAAGTCTCCCAGGACTAGATTTACAGTTAGTTGCAAACTGCTTGGAATAAGTGCTGGCCCCCCAGCTAAGGCTCTCTGGAAGATCAAGAAGCACTTTTAACTGCTGAGTCATTTCTCTAGCCTCTTTCTTAACTTAAAAAATTATTTTAAACTGCGTATGTATGCATGATGTGTGTGTGTAAAGATGCGTATGCCACAACAGAAGTGTCGAGGTCAGTGGAAAACTTAATGTAATCACCTCTCTGCTCCCACCTTTCTGTGGGTTCCAGGTCGCTGGAACTACACAAGTCCTTTACCCACTGAGCCATCTCACTAGTACAGTTTGGGGCTTCTCTGTGGCTGGCCAGGTATGAAGAACTTAGAGGTATTATGAGATTGGATGCTCAGCAAAACTGTAAAGCGTATTGTACTTTATATTTTATTTATATTCATAATTGCCTATTTGCTATCAGGTTCTTGAGTTCCATTTTCCTCTCCCACTTTGTCACCCACCCGTAAATTATTTCAAGTCCTTCTTTTTCCTTTTCAATGCAATGCCTTGGGTGGGAGGGTGGGGGTACCTATGCCCTCACACCAAGTCAAGATTTCAAGATCCCAGTTCCTCTGTGGAGATCTCACTGGCCTCTGATACACTAACTCCTGTCACTCATGAGGAATCGGTGGCCTGCTCTGTAAAAGAGAGGAGGGACATGAAGATATACTGAGTGCCTGTCCCATATTGCTATGATTATTTGAACGTTGTATAGTTTTAAAGGCACACTGTATAATTTAAAAAAAATAATTTAGTATAATTCAGTGTTTTTAGCCTATTCACATAGCAAAACAACAATCAATAATGACTAATTCCAGAACATTTTCATCATTCCCAAATATCTATTCCAATTGACAGTAACTTCCTATTTTTCTTTCCTCTACAACTTTGGCAGCTAATGATCTACTTTCTGGCTATGTAGTTTTGGCCCCTCAGTAAATCTAATATACACAGAATTAAACAGCATAGCCAGCATGCTCTCCTTTATTTACTGGCTTCTACTTAGTGTGATGTTTTTAAGGTCTACCCATTGGAACATGAATCAGCATTTGCCTCTATTAAGTTGTCAAGTGATGTCCTACTGTGTGGACATGCTGTTTTGTGATGTCCTACTGTGTGGACATGCTGTTTTGTGATGTCCTACTGTGTGGACATGCTGCTTTGTTTACTATCTTGTTTTAGTTGCTTTTCTTCTTGCTGTGATGAAATGCTCCATTAAAATCATCTTAAGGGAGAAGCCTTTGTTTTGGTTCATTTGTTACAGTTGTCTGGGCGCAGGGGGCAGTTACATCAGCAGGAGCTTCAGGCAGCCAGTCTTATGACAATCACAGTCACTTGCTGGCTTTTATACCGCCTAGAATCTCAGCCCAGGGAGCAGTACCACCTACAGTGTGTGTATGTGGGGGGGGGATCCTTCCCAACTCAGTTAATCCAATCAAGATAATCCCCATGGACAAACTCAGAGGAGTCATTGTTCCATGGGTTTGCCCAAGGGCTTTTTTCTTGGTGATTCTACATCTCATCTAGTTGATGACTGAGACTGTCAGCTGGTCGTTAGGTGAGGAGCATTTGGTTTCTTTTCACTTTTTGTTTATGAATATATGTTTTCATTTCTCTTGGTGTACAGTTAGCAGCGGAATTACTGGTCACATGGTAATTCTGTGTTTAGCATTTTGAGGAACTGAAATTTCTTTGCCTAAGTGACTGCACCATGTTAGAGTCCTGAGAGCATGTTAAGATGGAAATTTCCTCAATGACATTTCTGTGTTGTGGTTTTGATTTGGGTTTGGGTTACCAGGAGCAGTTTTTTGGAGAATATTATCCCTAGCAACTTCCTGTCTCATTTTCTGCTTCCTGGTACCATGATGTGAGCTGAATTGCTTTACTTTATTTTCCCTGCCACAATGGTCTGAAATACTCTAAAACCACGAGAGAAATGTCCTCCTGTAAGCTGTCCGTGTTATGATACAGTGATGGAAATGAAACTAATCCAGAAAACTGATACCAGTGAAGTGCGATCTTTTCTAGGACTAAAATATGATCATGCAGTTGCTATATCTTTAAACTGCTTTTGGGGAGGAATTTGGTGATGTTTGGCAGTGAGGGCTAGAAACGCTTTAGGCTAGAAGTGGAGCTGAATTGGTAAATCTGAGAAGACTCAGAAGACCGAAATCCTGACAAAAACGCAGAAAGCATGAAGATGTTTTGTGACATCTCAGACGGGAAAAAGGACTCCCCTGAGCACAATTAGTGTTCTATGTTGTCAGAGAATTTTGTTCGTATCCTAAACTTTGAGGGAGAACTGACTTTAAAGATGGAAAACCCATTAATTTGATGGAAGCTGTTTCAAGACAACACAGCATTCCTGCTGTGGCATGGCTATTGTTGACTTTAGGTAGGTTTACAGTCAGACTTGGGAACAAAAGGCAGAGTGGATGCATTTGAAATAAAGATCCACTATGCAGGACATCTGGTATGCTACCCCAAAGGGGTCACAACCCACAGGTTGAGAGCTACACCTCAGGCGATCATGATTTGATTGCTTGGCCCAAGATGTCGGTGCTATTTAAGGGGTGAAACTTTCCAAGATGAGGCTTTGCTGGAGGAAGTCAGTCTCTGGCAGCTGGTCTACCCTTCCTGATCACTTCCTGTGTCTCTGCCTCCTGAATTACTGTGATAGAAACCGAACTGCTCTATCCGGCTGCTGTTATCGTCATTATTAGCTACTACGATATATTGAAATCTCTGAAAGTACGAGTAGAGTAAAACTTTCTGCTTTAACTTGTCTGTGCCAGGAAACTGCATCACAGTGATAGAAAAGCAAAACAAAACAAACAAACAAACAAAAAACAAAACTAAAGCTGCTTCTATTTTCTCCGTAGAGTTTCAGGTTAGCCTTTACATTTGGTCCCGTGATCCATTTTGAATCAATATGGTGGCATAAAATAGGTCTCCAAGTTCGTATCCATTAACCTGAGTGAGATTTATTGATAAAATTATTATCACTGCATTGTTCTGAAAACATTATGGAAAAAAATCACTTTATGGGCCAGATAGATAGTCAGGGTATAGCCTCTTGCTATATAGGTTTTGAACTTGTTCCCCACCCCATTTTTTTCTTCTTGAGACAGGCATGGAGTCTTCTCTGTAGCCTAACCGCTATGTCGGTCTTCACTGGAATATCACAAACGCACGTTTTGCATTTGACCATTGACTGTTCATGACGTCATCATCATTCTTATAAGCAAGTTCACTTTCCATCTCTAGTCCTGTCATTTTATAAAATGGAGATGATATTTACATTTATGTAAAGATGTGTTCGCTATAGTAAAATGCTTGGTAGGAAGTAAGTTATCTCTTAGCCTTTCGCTGCACGGCAGCTGTTGTGAGTTCCAGTTTGAAATAATGCTTTAGCTTACTCTTAACAACTCACTAAGAATGTTTAACACTCTTGGTATCTATAGCAGGCATGGCATGTCTATGAGACCATAAAAAGGCAAGAACTAACTGACTAAATAACTCCAGATCCAATGCTCTGCTTTAAGGGGAAGTATAAACACATATATGCCCTGGTTTTTCATCTGTGATCATTTTATATAGATTTTCACCATCCCTGCCATGAGGAACAACACTTCCTATTCAGTTTGTTCCATTAGAACTTTCTTTGATCCTCACATGATGGAAACTAGGTCATGCTGAGCATCCAGTCTAAAGCCTCAGCTTTCTAAGCTGCAATTATCTTGAACATTATTTTCTACTTCCCACCGAAGGAGCCATTGGCTGTCTGACCCTCCTCTTCAACATGGGTGATCAAATTCCATGTCCTAATGTCTAGACAGAAGTGACTAGAAATGCCTGAACATTAATCAGCATAATTATAGAAAGATCCTAGAGTTCTACATACCCGAATTATTTAGCTCACAACTGGGAATAAGAAGGAAATGGAAACACAGGGTGGGGATTGGTCCTTCGTATTGAAATGCTGTTGGGCAAAGCCTGAGGGCAGATTGGAAAGGAAGGACCTATAAAAAAGCCAGAGACCCATGGGGAACATAGTCTAGTGCCCAGAGGACCAAAGGGGGACATGTGCCTAGTTCCCAGAGGCCCAAAGGGGGACGTGTGTCTAGTTCTTAGAGGCCCAAAGGGAGAGCATGTGTCTAGTGTCTAGAAGCCCCAAGAGAGGGACATGTATTTAGTGCCCAGAGACCCAAAGGGGAACATGTGTCTAGTGTCCAGAGGCCCAAAGGGGAACATGTGTCTACCGCCCAGAGGCCAGACAGTGAGAGAGCTGAGGTTGGGACTAAAGCCAAAGAGCAGATGATAAAGCTCACGGGGAGTCCTGACATTTGTCTTGGAAGAATGCCTGGGATGAGCTCTGGCTTTCTAAGAGCAGTGAGAGGACAGTAGTGTACGTGAGCCAGCCTCTGTAGAACCATGGCTGTGGCCTACTACCTCGTCCTCCACTGTGCAAGATGTGGACGTCCATCCAGAGAGCAGGACAGAGTGTCCTGAGGCAGGTGTGGATTACTTTTTGCAGGTGCCTTCTATTCAGACTTAATCTAGTATGTGAAAGTTCCTAACATGAGAAGAGTGTTTGGGAAAGGAAATAGCATCAACACAAAATAAACCAAATTATTTCTCTTTTAAAAATAAATGTTTCACAGTACCAGGGAATTGGTTCAGTGAGCAAAACGTACTCACTGAACAAGCTAAACAATCTGAGTTCAAATCCCTGGAACACATGTAAGACAACTGGACCCACTGGCATGTTCTATAACCCCAGTACTCTTATGGTGAGATGGGAAGAGGAGACAGGAAAATCCCCCAGGAAGCTTGTGGTACATCTAATCTAGAATTTGCAGCACAGTGGAAACGAGAGAACCTGCATCAAAACGAAGAGGAAGGAAAGGCCCAACAGCTGAGGTCGTCCAAGGCTTAGGCTTCTCTCTACACACTCTGTGATTTGCCTGTGTTCTCACATGCAGACACACACACACACGAGAGAGAGAGAGACAGAGACAGAGACAGTCAGAGAGAGACACAGAGAGAGACAGAGAGAGAGACAGACACAGAGAGAGACAGAGAGACAGACAGAGAGAGACGGAGACAGACAGAGAGAGACAGAGAGACAGAGAGAGAGACACAGAGAGACACAGAGAGACACAGAGAGAGACAGAGACACAGAGAGAGACAGAGACACAGAGAGAGACAGAGACACAGAGAGACAGAGATAGAGAGAGACAGACAGAGAGAGACAGACAGAGAGACAGAGACAGACAGAGAAAGAGAGAGACAGAGACAGAGACACAGGGAGAGAGAGAGAGAGAGAATACTTTGCAGAGCAGCATGGAGTCTGGGGCCTGCAAAACAATACCAATGAAAGGTTTCTTGGTCCTTGTTTTCTTTCCCTAAAAACATCTCCCTAAGTAAAACTATGAACTCTGTCAACAAAAGATCAGCACAAAGGACTTTTCTCTTTCATTGAAAATAGATTTTTTTTTCCTATAAAACATTCTGATTACAGATTCCTCTCCCTCTACTCATCCTCACTCCTCCTCCCATTTGTTCCCACAGGTCTCTAAGGGATAATAATAAGTCATAATAAGATAAAATATAACCAAATAAATCACAATAGACAAAACAACGCAGACAGAAGGAAATGATCCTAAGAGAAGGCACAAGATACAGACGCAGAGACCTACTTGTTCACACATTCAGGAATCCTATAAAAAACACAAACTAGAGGCCATAATATATGCATATATATGTATATATGTATATATATACACAAAACCTGTGAAGTTAAAAAAATAGGTAAAATAAAAGTAAAAATTAAACTAAAAACTAAAGTGCTGAGAGGACATTATGAGACAGGGGACCTCCAAGGATGTCCTCAAGTTTGTTTTCTGTTGGCGATCTACTGCTGAGCATACAGTCCACCCCCGAGAGTAGTTTGTGCTCCCAGTGAGACTCCTGTGGAGAAAACTCATTTTTTTATTTTGATAGAATAATTTTATTCAAAGTTGGAGTACCTTTAAAATGGATCCCATCGCGTGCATAACAATTGCACCCAAAGGTGAATTTTGGTGATTCAATTACCTGTCTTTTTTTTTTTTAGCAGTGTCACCTAGATATCTTTATTATTTTTAACTTTCTTTTAACTTATTCTTTGTGTCTTTCACATCTCTATCCCATTCATTTCCCCATCCCTTCTTATCCACCCTCTCTGCTTTTGCAACTCTCCCCCTAATGAAATAAAATTTAAGAGAAAAGAAAGGAAAAGATTCTCGTCACGGAAGCTGTGGCATGACACAGTGAGTCAACCCTTTTGTTCATGTATCTTTACTTGCAAGTGTTCATTGTAAAGAGTCACTGGTCTGGTTTGAGGCCTCAGATTTCACTGATAAGTGGTTATTAACTGGAGATAGCTCCTTGGTTGGGGTTGGAACTTGTATCCACTTCTTTCAGCTCTAGGATCTAATCTGAGGCCTCGTGAATCCTCAGTCACTGACAGTTCATATGTGTGTTGGCCCAGCTGTGTTTTCTACATAGGCACTTAGTGCTAAGAACTTGCCTTTTAGAGATGCCTTTATTGTGTCTCATAAGTTTGTGTGCTTTGTATATCTATTTTCATTCAATTCTAGAAAGTCTCTCATTTCTTTTGTAATTTCTCTCTTGACCCACTTTTTCTCTGTTTAGTTTCTATGAGTTTGTAAGCTTTCTGTTCTTTTTGTTGTTTTGCTATCCAGCTTTAATCCATGGTGGTCTGATAGGATACAAGGCAGTTATTTCAATTTTCTGGTATCTGATGAGACTAGCTTTATGTCTGAGTAAGAGATCAGTTTTGGAGAAAGTGACGTGAGGTATACATGAATGAGAAGAAGGTATACTCTTCTGTGTTTGAGGGAAATGTTCTGTGAATATCTGTAAAGTCCATTTGGTTTACAATGTCAGTTAGCATTTCTCTGTTTGGTTTTGTCTGGATGACTTATCTGTTGGCTATTGGTGATAGTAGGATGCTGAAGTCTTTACTGTCGGTGTGAGAGTCCATATGTGATTTAAAATGTAGTGGTGATTGATTCTTTTATGACCTTGGGTGTTCTTGTATTTGAGGCATAGATGTTAAGGATTACAATGTCCTCTTGGTGAATTTTTCATTTGATGAGTACGTAGTGTCCTTGCTATTTCTTCTGATTAGTTTTGTTTGGAGTCTATTTGGTCAGATATTAAAATGACTATACTAGCTTGCTTCTTCCTTTTTCTTGGAATATCTTTTTCCATCTTCTTACCCTGTAGTGATGTCTACCCTTGATACTAAGTGATTCTCGGTTACAGAAGAAGAATGGAACCTGTTTCCACACCAATTCTGTTAGTCTGTGTCTTTTTATTGAGGCCATTGATATTGGGAGATAACAATGATCAAATATGGCTGATTCCTTTTATTTTGTTGCTGTTGTTGTTTGTAGTGGTGGTGGTGTTTGTAATGGTGATGTTGTTGTTATTGGTGGTGGTGGTGNGTGTGTGTGTGTGTGTGTGTGTGTGTGTGTGTGTGTGCACCTGTTTCCCTTCTTTTGACTTTGCTGGTCTGGGATTATTTATTCCATATGTTTTCTTGAATGTAGCTAATCTCTTTTGGTTGAAGTTTTTTTTTCTATCACCTTCTGTAGAGCTGGATTTGTAAATAGATACTGCTTAAATTTGGTTTTATCATTGAATGTTGTTCTTTCTCCATCTATTATGACTGAAAGTTTTCCTGGGTATAGTATATTGGGCTGTCTTCTGTGATCTCTTATAATCTGTAGATAATATGTCTAGGCCTGTCTTACTTTGAATGTAATTGGCCCCATAAACTCAAAGGGAGTGGCACTATTAGGAGGTTGGAGCAGGTGTGGCCCTGTTGAGGGAAATGTATCATGGGGGGAAACAAGCTTTGAGGTCTCCTATGCTCAAGCTGTGCCCAGTTTCACAGACCACTTCCTGTTGACTGTTTGTCAGGATATAGAACTGTCAGCTCTTTCTCCAGGACCATATTATAATGAACTAAACCTCTGAAAGTGCAAGAGACCCAAATAAATTTTTTTTTCTCTTCACGGCAATAGAAACTCTAAGACTCTGGCTTTTAGAGTCTCCATTGAGAAGTCAAGTGTTATTCTAATAGGTCTTCATTTATGTTTCTTGGTCTTTTTCTCTTGCAACTTTAATATTTTTTATTTCTTCTGTGTGTTTAGTATTTTTATTAATATCTACAGAGAAATTTTTCTGTTCTGATTGAGGAAAATTTCTTTTCTGACCTAGTCTATTTGGTTTTCTGTGTGTTTCTTGTCCCTTGATAGGCACTTTATTCTCTAGGTTGGGAAACTTTTTCTATGATTTTTTTTGAAAACTTTTTCTGTGCCTTAGGCCTGGGTTTCTTATCCTCCCTCTATTCATATTTTTCATATACTTAGTTATTTCATAGTGTCGCAGATTTTCTAGATTTTTTTGTATCTGCAGTTTTTTAGATTTATTATTTTCTTTGACCAAGGTATCAATTTCTTCCATTGTGTCTTCCATGCCTGAGATTCTCTCTACCATCTTTTATATTCTGATGGTAGGGCTTGTCTCTGAGATTCCTGTGCAAGTTGCTAAATTTTTCATATCCAGATTTCTCTCAGTTGGGTTTTCTTTATTGATTGTATTTCCACTTTCAGGTATTGAACTGTTTTATTCATTTCTTTCTAGATATATTTCTGTAAGGGATTTATTTATTTCTTCTTTAAGGACCTCTATCATATTTATAAAAGTTATTTTAAAGTCCTTGCCTTTTGCTTCATCTATGTTGCATTTCTCAGAGTCTACTATAGTAGTGTTGCTGGGCTCTAGTGGGGACATATTGTCATGGCTCTTATTCATTTTATTTTTACACAGGCATCTATATTTGGAATGGTTATAATTCTAGGTGCTGGTATCTGATTTTGTCTTTGTTGGGTGTGTATTTTGTGATCTGGGATTTCCCTCTGAATGCTATGAATATGTTTTGTTACCATTGATTAATAAAGAAGCTACTTTGGCCTATGGCAGGGAAGAACGAAGCTAGGCAGGAAAACTAAACTGAATGTAGGGAGTAAAAAGGTGTATTCAGGCAGATACCATGTAGCTGCTGAAGGACAAAGATGCCAGAACCTTACTGGTAGGCCACAGCCTTGTGGAGATACGTAGATGAATAGAAATATGTTAATTTAAGATGTAAGTGCTAGTTGGGAATATGCCTGAGCCATCGGCCAAACAGTATTTAATTAATATCGTTTCTGTGCTATTATTTGGGTATGGGTGGCCAGGAAACTAAAGCACATTGTTCATTTACAATTTTGTTCTTTGGTTTCTGTTGCCTTCTCTGGTTCTAGGAGAATTTGGTGGCTTTGTATTGGCTGATAGGGAATGATTCTGAGATCCTTCTTGGTGTGGCTACTAGAGATTCTGGGTACAGTGGGTCTTTAGGTATTGGGAGATGATGGGGATAGGCTGGGGGAATGAAAGGGTCCATAGGAGGGAGGAAAGCAGGATTCCCCCCACCAGGATCTGCTTAGTCCCTTGGGATGGGGCAGAGAGTGAAGAGAGTTCATGGTAGGTAGTCTGCTATAAGTCTGGGGATGAGACTAGGGAACTGGATTTGGAGGGAAGGAAGGAGAGTGAAGATCTGAAGCTAGCCTGCCTACTTTGTGGGACTATCTGCTTTACTGATCTACGTGGCTGATGGGTTCCCAGGAAAGGCCTGCTCCATAGGGGAGCTGGAATAAGAGGGCGAATGTGGGAAGGAATGTTGGAGGAGGTCTATGTGGTCTTCTAGAGTTGGGGGCGGGGGAGAAGCTGCAGTAGGGATCTCCTACAGAGCTGGAGTGAAACTGGGAGATTGCATTTGGAGGAGAAGTGAAGACCTGCAGCTCACAAATGTCTTCTTTACATCCGCTTCACCCTGCAACAGTGTTAGCAACCTGGATGCATTCCATCTGAAGACTAAAGTACATCTTAAGAGTCACCTTAGTTGGTTCTGTATTTTTAGGGTAGCTTTTCCTCACTTCTCCAATTCACAGTTGACTTGAGCAGTTTGGCAAAAGCCGGGCACAATCAAGCAACTGCAACACTAGGAACATTCTAGAGAGTCCCATCCAGCCTTGTCTTTCTGCTCCTTACAAAAGGCATCTGAAGTCAGTTGGGTGGCTAAATCTCTTTCATGTTTTCAAAGACTGTAGGACTCTCCTCTTTCACAGGCTCACTGTCCTTTCTGCTGGTGCTAAGTGCCCTGTTTCCATTTACAAGTAAAACTATACTAAGTCAGCAGCTCTGTTATGGGTGGGAGACTACCCTACTCTCTTTTGTCTGGATCTTCCCAGGAGGCCGTAGGGCTCTCAGTTGGAAGCTTGGATTTGACCCTGGCCATCATTCCCTATTTCTGTGCAATCACCAAATGTTATCAGCTTATTACTCTTAATTTGTTTCAAATATATCTGCTCCTTATAACCCTTCCTGGTCTTGTCTTTATCAATATAAATTTTTAATTCACCATGTTGCTCTGGTTTTGATTCATTCATCCCCAAGCCATTTGCTTAAATCTTAAATCTGATAAATATTTTAAAAAATTAATCACAGTTTCCAAAATTTCTCAAGATCTATTTTCCCCATGAAATCAAAGTCAATCCATGTCTTATGCCAGTGACCAGACGAACCATCTGTGACTTCTCTCTTTTTTTTTTGTTTCTGATATGGTTTTATTTATTTGTACATTTGTAAGACAGAACTGAGAAGGAGGGAAGGATGTGACGACATGAGCTAGGCAACCTGGGTTCAAATCCCAGTCAGGCCATGTGAACTCTGGCTACTCACTTCCTCTCTAACACCTGCACCTGAAACTCCTGGGGAGTGAGGTGATCAGATCCTTTCTGGGGCTGTTTTGAGGATTAAATAAGTTCATGCTGTAAGTGCTTGGAGGAATTCTGTTTGTATTTCCTAGTATTATCCATTTGTGTACTGGAGCCTCGGGCTTACGCTCCTCCTCAGTCTGTTCTTGTCTGGGTGTCTGTAGTGTCTCTTTCTGTCCTTCTGCCTGCATAGAGCTGTGCTTCTGCACATGCCTGCATCTCGCTCTTTCGTGTGAGGCCTATCTCTCTTGTCTGCACGGCCTGACTTTTGTCCTCTCCTTTTCCTGGTACTTTATTTCTCTCTCCCTTTCCATGACTCTTCCTTTTCCCTCTCTGTCTTGTGCTGTGCCCATCCATATCTTTGTCCCATCTTGATTTCTCTACACTTTTAATTTGCTCTACCCACCTTCTGCCCTTAAAAGAGCAGAGCATTTAACAACCAAAATAAAAACCTCCTGCTTTCATTAAAGTGTTTTCTATTACCTTTTCAAAATTTTATTAAGTTTATGAATACACTATTCTCTATGGCTCTCTGGGGCGGAGNGCACATTGTTCATTTACAATTTTGTTCTTTGGTTTCTGTTGCCTTCTCTGGTTCTAGGAGAATTTGGTGGCTTTGTATTGGCTGATAGGGAATGATTCTGAGATCCTTCTTGGTGTGGCTACTAGAGATTCTGGGTACAGTGGGTCTTTAGGTATTGGGAGATGATGGGGATAGGCTGGGGGAATGAAAGGGTCCATAGGAGGGAGGAAAGCAGGATTCCCCCCACCAGGATCTGCTTAGTCCCTTGGGATGGGGCAGAGAGTGAAGAGAGTTCATGGTAGGTAGTCTGCTATAAGTCTGGGGATGAGACTAGGGAACTGGATTTGGAGGGAAGGAAGGAGAGTGAAGATCTGAAGCTAGCCTGCCTACTTTGTGGGACTATCTGCTTTACTGATCTACGTGGCTGATGGGTTCCCAGGAAAGGCCTGCTCCATAGGGGAGCTGGAATAAGAGGGCGAATGTGGGAAGGAATGTTGGAGGAGGTCTATGTGGTCTTCTAGAGTTGGGGGCGGGGGAGAAGCTGCAGTAGGGATCTCCTACAGAGCTGGAGTGAAACTGGGAGATTGCATTTGGAGGAGAAGTGAAGACCTGCAGCTCACAAATGTCTTCTTTACATCCGCTTCACCCTGCAACAGTGTTAGCAACCTGGATGCATTCCATCTGAAGACTAAAGTACATCTTAAGAGTCACCTTAGTTGGTTCTGTATTTTTAGGGTAGCTTTTCCTCACTTCTCCAATTCACAGTTGACTTGAGCAGTTTGGCAAAAGCCGGGCACAATCAAGCAACTGCAACACTAGGAACATTCTAGAGAGTCCCATCCAGCCTTGTCTTTCTGCTCCTTACAAAAGGCATCTGAAGTCAGTTGGGTGGCTAAATCTCTTTCATGTTTTCAAAGACTGTAGGACTCTCCTCTTTCACAGGCTCACTGTCCTTTCTGCTGGTGCTAAGTGCCCTGTTTCCATTTACAAGTAAAACTATACTAAGTCAGCAGCTCTGTTATGGGTGGGAGACTACCCTACTCTCTTTTGTCTGGATCTTCCCAGGAGGCCGTAGGGCTCTCAGTTGGAAGCTTGGATTTGACCCTGGCCATCATTCCCTATTTCTGTGCAATCACCAAATGTTATCAGCTTATTACTCTTAATTTGTTTCAAATATATCTGCTCCTTATAACCCTTCCTGGTCTTGTCTTTATCAATATAAATTTTTAATTCACCATGTTGCTCTGGTTTTGATTCATTCATCCCCAAGCCATTTGCTTAAATCTTAAATCTGATAAATATTTTAAAAAATTAATCACAGTTTCCAAAATTTCTCAAGATCTATTTTCCCCATGAAATCAAAGTCAATCCATGTCTTATGCCAGTGACCAGACGAACCATCTGTGACTTCTCTCTTTTTTTTTTGTTTCTGATATGGTTTTATTTATTTGTACATTTGTAAGACAGAACTGAGAAGGAGGGAAGGATGTGACGACATGAGCTAGGCAACCTGGGTTCAAATCCCAGTCAGGCCATGTGAACTCTGGCTACTCACTTCCTCTCTAACACCTGCACCTGAAACTCCTGGGGAGTGAGGTGATCAGATCCTTTCTGGGGCTGTTTTGAGGATTAAATAAGTTCATGCTGTAAGTGCTTGGAGGAATTCTGTTTGTATTTCCTAGTATTATCCATTTGTGTACTGGAGCCTCGGGCTTACGCTCCTCCTCAGTCTGTTCTTGTCTGGGTGTCTGTAGTGTCTCTTTCTGTCCTTCTGCCTGCATAGAGCTGTGCTTCTGCACATGCCTGCATCTCGCTCTTTCGTGTGAGGCCTATCTCTCTTGTCTGCACGGCCTGACTTTTGTCCTCTCCTTTTCCTGGTACTTTATTTCTCTCTCCCTTTCCATGACTCTTCCTTTTCCCTCTCTGTCTTGTGCTGTGCCCATCCATATCTTTGTCCCATCTTGATTTCTCTACACTTTTAATTTGCTCTACCCACCTTCTGCCCTTAAAAGAGCAGAGCATTTAACAACCAAAATAAAAACCTCCTGCTTTCATTAAAGTGTTTTCTATTACCTTTTCAAAATTTTATTAAGTTTATGAATACACTATTCTCTATGGCTCTCTGGGGCGGAGAATCAGATTGTTCTTTGCTTACACAAGCATCTATTGATTTTCTTCCCTATGGTTCTGTGACCCTTTGGAGGAAAAAAGATTGTTCATGTGGCTGACCTTTCCTGCTGACCATAGTTAATAAACCATTCATTACCTCCATTGCTCTGCTCTGGCTGGGCCTTCTCTGTTTTCCTCTTCATCCAAACTGTACTGTGACAGGTGAAATATGGAGACAGGGATGGGCTTGTTGTGTTCACTGTCCCAGAGTAATCCATGAATGGGAGATACTCTTGAAGAGTGTTGGTGAAATAAATGAATTCCACCTGCCTTTGGAGAGAATCTAGAACAGTGGTTCTCAACCTGTGGGTCATGATGCCTTTGGGGGCTGCATATCAGATATCATGAATATCAGATCTTTACTTTGCAATTCATAATAGTAGCAAAAGTACAGATATGGAGTAGCAGTGAAAATAATGTTTTGGTTGGGAGTCACCAGAACATGAGAAGCTGTATTAAAGGATCACAGCATCAGGGAGGTTGAGAACACCTGTCACTCAGCACTTGCCTTGTCCACTAGCAGTTTTTATCCTTTATCTTTGTTTTCTGAACTCAATAAATTTACCTCAAATCTGTCTCTTCTCCGCTTTGTACCCTAAACCACTTGCCTGGTGTCAAGTTAAGGTTTGAAAATGTCTTAAAAAGAGTACGTGTATGAGAGTTTTGCTCACATGTGTATCTGTGTATCATGTATGTGCAAAGTGATGGACTTCATAAGGATACTTTTGTTTGAGTCTATTAATGGGGACTGGTTTTCAGTCCCCATTAATCTTCCTGTCCTCGCTCCTGCTCGTCTCCTTTCTCCTCCACCCCCATTTATTTCCATGGCATATGTATATCTATACATATTATATATATATATTCCCCCACAGTGAAGGTTCCACACATGAAAGAAAAACATGGTTTGTTTTTTCTGGATCTGGCTTATCTCACTACAGCAACATACAATGTCATCCGTGTTCCTGAAAATAGCCTACTTTCTTTCTTATTTATGAATCAAACTCCTCTGTGTCTGTACACCACATTTTCTGTATTCATTCACCGGTTGATGGACACCTAGGTTGTTTCCAATTGGCTATTGTTCATGGTGCTGCAATCAACCCAGATGAGCTATTATCTCTGTAGCGTGCTGACTTAGACTCCTTTGGATATATTTCCAGGAGCGGCTTAGCTTGATTACTTCCCTGCTGGTGGGAATGTAAACTCGTCCCTGTTGTGGAAATCAGTACAGAGGTTCCTACAAAAAACTAAAAATGAAATCATCTAAATGTTTGATTAGAAGGTTTTCTTGCAGTAGCCTGCCAGTCACTTCCTTTCTCTGGTCTCCTGCTGCTTTCTGTCCTCTGATAAAAATGCAATATCATTCCCAAGCACAGGCTATTAGTTCCCCAAACACGTACTGAGGCTCTCATCTACTGGACAGTCTCAGTGTCTTTGTAAGTTCTTTCCCTGAGCCCCAGGTTAGTGGTGGGGCTCTAACCATGTACTCCTACCACCAGGCCCTCTCACCTTAATCTATATTATGTCAGACAATGCCAACATACTAATTACAGCTCCTCCTATGTAAGCAAGCTCCCAGAAGGCAGGTCATGTTATATCCATGTTCGTATTTAATAATTTGTAAGTTCTAATTCCCATGACCTTGGCCTCTGAAGATTTCCTGCTGGCTGCTCCATAAAATATGTGCTGGATTGCTGCCAGGCACTGACCCTTGTTTAGTCAGCTCCAGCAGCTGTAACAGAATACCACAAGCCGAGGGTTTAAACAGCTCGTATCCCTCACAGTTCCAGAAGCGGGCAGTCCAAAATCAGGATGGCAGCATAGCTTTACTAAGATCAGATTAGGTCCCTTCTCTGGGGAGCACATGGGACCACCTTCATATCCTTACAGCTCCATTTTCATGACCTCATGAATGCATGGTCAGCTTCCTAAGACTCTTTCTCCTAATACGCAAAGCATTTGGCAAAAGGTGAGACCGCATTAAACATTTGCTATGCTAATGATGGGCTATTATTGGTCAGTCCATGAATCGTGTGCTGTGGCAAGGTGGGGGAGCAACAAGAAAGGAGCACCAGATACATTTCTGCTCATTGTAAATTTAAAGAAATGAAAAGATGGGCTGGGCAGACCACTCAGCGGTTGAGAGGTCTTCTGCTCTTGCAGAGGACCCAAGTGTGGTTCCCAGTTTCCCCACAGCAGCTCACCACCTTCTGTAACTGCAACTCTAGCAGATCAATGCCCCCTTCTAGCCTCTGCGGGCTCAAGGAGCAGGCATACAGAGAGACATTCATAGATTAGAAAAAGTTATTTTTTTAAAATAGGAAAGTAAAGAGAATACATAGGAGAGAATCAGATGGAGGATTGATTGCTTGCCTTAGGTGAGGGCAAAATGAAATTGGATTATTAGTTAGCAGGGGTTAGGATGGTAAACAATAAATCCTCTGCATTTGTGTTGATCTTTATGTTTTAAACCTCCTTTCCTAAGATTCTCATTAGAAATATAAAGAAGGAGCGAATCCTGGGAATGTAGCTCCTTTTTAAGATGTAGAGGGAGCCTGAGCCTTTCTCTCACCCTGAGTGGCCCACACCTCATTAGGGAATCTCACAGAGTAGTAAACAGAAGGGAAGCATAGGATCCCTGGCCCAGGCTGGAAGGTCATTAGTTTGCGGACTGTCCTGTCCTGTCATGCCCACTGTCTGCCCTAAGGAGTAATTAACATTTCATGGGGAACTCAAGCAGTATTCCTCTTAGAACCAAAGGAGAATTTTGCCTGAGATTCCATACAAATAAAATAATAAAATAAAGCAAATAAAATAAAAGGAAGGGAGCAAAGGCATCTCAACCACATCGAAGACACACATTCTTTTCTGAAAAGTGTGTATGAGGTCTTCTGAGAAGCAAAGATATGTTTGCGCATTTTCAGATTCCATCTTTAGAGGTCAAAGCTAAACATCTTCAGCTGGGTTTTCCAGGACCAGCTTACTCTTTGGAAGCTAAGTGTTGCTGAGAAACTCATGACCTTTCCTGACTTCAGGAAACTCACATGTTCCAAGGGGAGGGGAGGGGAGAGGAGAGGAGGGGAGGGTGAGCATGCTTTCCTCTCTTTAAATTTTGTGTGGAGGAAGTGGCTGTAAGTAGCACCCAGCAAGAGTTTAGGGCACAGTGACAAGGTCGCCTGACAATGCTGATTCAGTCCAGGCGTCTGTACCTTCTCCATGGGAAACAAGAGCGCAAGTGTTTGCAGTTATATGCGAACAGCTTGGGGCATTTAATATGCACAAGCTGTTCAGTGGCATGTAAGGCATGCCTGGATAAGCACGCAGCAAGGTGAGATGCTGCCTGCATGAAATTGTGAGTACCTGTGTCCACGTAGAAATATTTTGAAATGTGTTCCCAAAGAAGAGGCTTAATCCAGAGGTGTAGGAAGCAGCATTTCTCACTAATTTTTATATATTCTGGTCGACTGGAAAGAATATCATCAGACAGCTTCAGCCGCATATAGTCGGCATTTCTTGGTCTCCCCTTCTTCTCTCCCTCTTTTCTTCACTTCTCCTCTCTAAGATTTTACTGTGTACCCCATGGTGGCCTCAAATCCACCACATAGCCAGGCTTGGCTTGGACTCGTCTAAAGCTCTGCCATAGCGCTGAGATTACAGAGCTAAACCAGACTGCGTGGCTCACTTATATACCAACTGCTGCTTGCTTTCTTGTTGGACTAGCTTTCGATTGCCAGGCCCCAAATAATGACATGGAGACTTACAATTAATTGAGAAAGCTTGGCCTTAGCTTGGGCCTTTTCTCAACTAGCTCTTATAACTCAAACTAACATGCTTCTATTAATCTATATTCTGTCACATGACTCAGTTCCCTCTTCTCTGTACTATACGTCAGACTTGTTTTGAGTCTCTCTGGCATCTCCACCTTTTCTTCCCAGAGTCCTCTCTCTTCCCCAAAGTCTTCCTAACCTCTTCCTCCTTAGCTATTGGCCATTCGGCTCTCTCTTAAACCAATCAGAAGGCACCTTGGCAAAGATACATCTTCACAGTGAGCACAAATATTCCACAACAATCGAACCCCATTGTTTAGGTCTAAAAATGGGTTTAATAATAATGTCTACCACCCTTTCAGCTGTGGGAACATGTGTGTCTGCCAATTGTCAGGAAAGTGCACAGGACTTTACAGGTGTGTGGCTCACGACTCTTGACACTTTACTGTAGAAGGCTGTGAAACCTCTCAGGGCAGATGGTAAGGAGCCCAGAAGTGAGGTTGTAATTAACATCAGCAACATTCTCTATTTCTTAATGTGTCCTCACTTTTCACAAGAAGGGCCTATCACTGTGATGGGTGGCTGGCTTCAGATCATCCCCTCAGGACTTAACTGGCTTTAGGTGGATAGGAAAGGAATAGCAATTTCTTTGTTGTTATTTTGTGTTGTTTGTTTTCCGGTTTCCTTGGTGATTAGAAGCAGCTTATTTTTTTGTTACCTCTGCATAGACAAGCTGGGGTAAAACAAAGTGTGTTCAGTTATCACTCTCTTGTAGACCATGAGGGGTCTGCAAGTCCTGTCAGCCTAGAGGCAGGCGTGGAAATGTTACTCTGATGTGTTGGTATTTCCCAGGAGAGCAGTTTTCATCATTAGATGTTCATATTGGTCTTTTTGTTTGTTTTGGTTTGAAACAAGGTTTCACTATGCAACCCAGGCTGGCCTTGAACTCTCCATCCTCCTTCCTCAGTCTCCTGAGTGCTTGGATTATAGGAATGGACTACCAGGCTTCCATGCACCATGCATCTAATAATGATCATTTTTTATTGTGATTTCCTAAAGAATGTAAGGTCAATGGCTAAACAAATGTGGTCCACATGTGAAGCAGAACTGTGTAATAGCAAAACCAGTCTAAAGTGAAAAATAGCCACAAGAGTGGTTGCTGTTTGTCTTAGAGTTTTATTGCTGAGAATAGACACAATGACCATGGCAACTCTTATAAAGGAAAACATTTCATTTGGGCTGACTTACAGTTCAGAGGTTTAGTTCATTGTCATCATGGTATCATGCAAGCAGGTACGGAAAAAGGAGCTGAGAGTTCTACATCTTGACCCGCTGGCAACAGGGGGTATGTCTGTGTGTTACAGTGGGTATAGCTTGAGCATAGGAAACTTCAAAGCCTGCCTCTGCAGTGACGCACTTCTTCCAGCAAGGCCATACCCACACCTCCTAATAGTGCCACCCCATGGACCAAACACATGAGTCAATGGGTGGCCATACCTATTCAAACCACCATACCACTGGGGATGGAGGTGTTAAAAGCTGAGTCATAATGAGACCTTAATTCGATGAAAACAACTACAGCAGTCACTATGGACTGACAGATAAACCACAGTGTATATGATTTACAGATAAACAACAGTGCATATTTAGTAAAGAATAAATTGTAGAATCCAGCTGGTGGTTACGCAAGTGCTCATTTTTCAACTTCCAACTTTCCTGTAAATTTTAAAATGCTATTACAATACTCTTAAACATTATAATTCCAGAAATACCTATTGATATAAAAAAGCACTAATTGGGAACCCTGATTAGCATTTTTGGTTTTGTAGTATTCTTGTAAGCACTGAATATCTTTAATAAATTACTTTTCGAAAGTAAATGAGAATTTATTATATTGCCCTTTCTTAGTACACTGGAATAAGGAGACATTTAAAGTGATAAGTACAAATGAAGTTTTGAGTTTGCAGAGTGACAAAGGAATTGTTATCAAATTAAGTTTATAATTAAAAACTACCCAGTATTTTTATTTCCTTTGTTTTATTTTCCTATTTTGTTTAGTTTGGTTTGGTTATCTCCAAGAGCTATCTTCTAGAAATGTTAGATCCTAAGGGACGGAAAATAATAAGCAGCTAACAGAAATCAACTAAGAAGAGCATAGCATTTTTATAAAGGAAGTTGCCTGATGAATGTTGTAGAAGGCCTTGACCTTGTGTACAGATGACATTACCTGCACTTTCCATTCACTGCGAATTCCTGAAATTCAGGAGGGTGAACTTTTAAATGAGCACAACACATCAGAGCATCATGTTACTTCAAAAGCACAAAACTCAGTAGGAATGTGTCTAAAAGTGTGTTCTTCAAAACCAGGACCCAATAATAAACGTGGAATTGGAAAAGACCCATTATAATGACTCTTACCACAGCCAGGTCCCACTTAGAGACATTGTTTATGGTCCCAATTGTATGCATATTTCATAAGTAATATGGAAAAAAGACAAGTTTCAAGAGTGATATGATGATGAAAATAATGGAAACTGGGTATTATTCAGAAAACACAAAAGGAAGAGGAAATTCTGCAGACTCTCGCAAGGCGGAAAGGTTAATCAGGTGCTTGGTTTCCATGTTCAGTTACTCTAAGAGTTCCTAAGAAAATGGACAGAGAAAACAGACCTCAGCAAGAAGATATCTAGTTATGTAAATAGAAGTTTCTCTTGACTTTAAGGTTGATTAATCCAGGAATAATTATTAAGAAATGCTTTGACATCAACATCCCTAAAGGATTACATAACAGCAGGTATACTATGAAATTTTGATGTTGGCCTGTGTTATAATAACCAGGACTTCTAAAAGTATTGAATAGTAATTGATGTTTTTCTGGAATTTCTGTTAGGAATGGCCACCCAAATTCATAGCTCTCAAAAGTCATTGCACTCATCGATTGCTCTCAAATATGGTTATATGTTATTATGTAGATGACAGCAATGCTACTTGAATTAGTTTTTTATAGTTTTATAATTATTACAAAACAATTGTTAAGTTCTACTTTTATTTATTGTATTGTTTCCATTATCACATCCAACTGTTTTCTTGATCTGTATTAAGGTATTTATACATATCCTCTAAAATCCTTGAACATACTCAGAATTACCATTTTGAAGTACCTTTCTCATGTTTCAGCTAAGTTGGTTTTCTCAGGGTCCATTACAATAGACTTCATGGTCCACCAGACTCTCCCTCCAGCCCCTGTCAACCATTCTTCCTAACCCATCTTCATCCCTTTGTGACTCCCTGCCAACACGCAGAACCACACTCTATCCACAGCCACCACACTTAACTAGTGTGTATCTGGGGGAAGCATATTGATTGACTGTTCATTTTTGTGTTTTTGTGCTGGGATCTACGTATCCAGAGTTGTGGTGATTGTGGTACATCTTGAAGTAGATATCAGGTTTCACCTTGCTGGGTGGGTATACTCTTCTTGGTCCCAGCCAAGGGAGGCTGTTGTGAAACCTTGTTAGAGCATGATTCTGCGGGTAGGTGGGAAAGTCACAAAGGAATGGAGATGGGATAAAAGAAAGGGCTGAAAGGGGCTCTGGGAAAGAACTAGGAGGACCCTGAGTCCTCACTTCAAGGCTAGGTCCCAAGGGGACAGAGGTGGGCTCAGAGGAGGAGCTCAGGTAGGCCTATTACAAAACAATGGTATAATATATTTCTTTATTATCCTTGAGAGATCCATTTCAGATCCCACCCAGCTATGACAGTATGAAACCCCAGATAGTGCCAGGCCTTACATATGTTATCATATATATGTGAATAATATATGTGTATGTTCTGTGTGTACATATAGTGTATGTATAATAGATATGTATATAAAGAATACATAGCATAGTATTATATATACTATGTGTACATTACATATACACATACATGGAATATATGGCATATATACATAGTATTTATTGAATATACATAGTATACATGTATAGACACATTGTTTATGTATATTACATATATATGTATATAGACTTGTTCACAATATGTTTAGTTTATAAGTTAGACACAGTAAGAAATTAACCATAGTAACTCTTGATAAAATACAGTTAAAACTGGGGCTAAACAATTGTCATTATTAAGGCATCACCTAGCACCTGCAGGAGCAGATGCAGAGACCCACAGCCAGACACTAACTAGGTGGAGTTAGGAGAACCGTGCAGAAGTTGGGAGGGAGGATTGCTGGAGTCAGAGGGGTTGAGGACACCAGGATAACATGGACTACAAGATCCACTAAGCAGGGCTCATAGGGGCTCACAGAGACTGCAGCAAGATCACAGACCCTGTATGAGCCTGAGCTATGTCCTCTGCATACGCCTGATGGATGCATAGCTTGGTGCTCTTGTGGGACTCCCAACAATGGGGATGGGGGAGTCTCTGACTCTTTCGCCTGCATTTGGGATTGGGATACCATATTCAGCTATGGTATGAGGGTTTGTGCCTAGTCTTATTGTACCTTATTGGGCCGTGTTCCGTTGATATCCCTGGGAGACCTGTTCTTTTTCATTTAAAGGGAAACAGAGGGAGAGTTGATCTGGGGGAGAGAGAAAGAGGCTGGGAGGAGTAGAGAGATGTAAAGTACAAGAGAAAAATAAAGGTTAAAAAACAAACTAACAAAGAACTTGGACTAGAGAGATGGCCCTATGGTTAAGAGAGTCAACTGCTCTACCAGAGGACCAAGGTTTGATTCTCAGCACCCACATAGCTACTCACAGCTATCTGTAACTGCAGTTCCAAGGGACCTGATGCCCTCTCCTGGCCTCTGCAAGTACTGCATGCAGGTGGTGCCCAGACATACATGCAAATAAAACATTCATACACATAAAAATAAAATGTAAAAAAAAAAATCAAAAATGCAACAAATAACAATGTTCTTACTAAGGTTATGTGAAATGACTCATCCTCTTGAAATTATCTTGGAGTAGAGTTTCTATTGGGCAACTGAAACCTCACCAAGCATAACAATGGCTAAGGGACAACAAGGATGGATTCTTTCTCTTCTCTGTTTCTCTTGGCAATCTAATTACAAGTTAATCTCTGCAACTGTTGTGTTCAGAACTGTTACCTCTTTGAAGTGGGCTTCCACCTGAGGGTGTACATCCCATGGGTCACCATCCTCCCACCTGGGGCTGCAGAGGAGTGATGTCACCTCAGTGCCTGGCTTGTCTTCCTTCTGGAACACAACAGCCCAAATTCCCTTGCACTGTATCCATTGTCATGTCCGTGTTTGGTGTCTTCATCATATTCCTCGGCTTATTCCTTTATTCTCATCCACTGTAGAGCAAAGCTGGCTTCCTGTTGTGATGCAGTGCAGACCTTCGTGGTTTCCCAGAATAACACTCCGGTGGGGACTAACATGAGCTATGAGGTGGAAAGCAAGAGGCAAATCTCCATTCGAGAGAACATTTTCCACATGTTCCCAGTGGTGAGTAAGGATGGTTTGAGGTTGTAACTAATGAATGAATGAGTCTTTTAAAGCTGACATGCTATCTTATGGCAAATGGGACGTGTATAGTGGTGGACCTGACAGAATCCAGTTCTTTTATTTTTATGTTTTACCTCCTCGAGACTAAGCCCAGAGCCTTGCTCATGCTTGGCAAGGGCTCTACCTCTGAGCCACACCCCCAGTCCCTATGGAAGCCATTCCAAATGCAGTGTGGCTCCCTAAGAAGAGAGTTTATTACATAAATTCTAAGTTCTTTGAGCCATCCATCCCCCCAGACTCTTCAGTGAATGAACTGAGACACAGCATTTCAGAGCTCTATTGATTGGGGCTGGGGAGGGGACCACCACATTTTGCCTAGGATCAGACTCTTGCGGTTGTCATTTTGGATGACTAAGCCCATCCTCGTACAAAAGGCTTACGTGACGTCCTTTAGTGACATCACTATATAAGAATTCATGGACAATTCATATAACGTCCACAAGACAAAGTATATTGTCTACTGTGTCCACTGCTGTATCCCAAGCTTCTAGAACATTTCCAAGCGCATATATACACTCACTACATGTCTGTAAATAAGCATGAGTAAATGATATGTCCTCTGCTGCTTGGCACAATGAGAAAAGGTAATTTTCATGTAATACAAGTACAAAATTGAGGGAGGGTTTGTCACAAAAAACATTTCATTCCTTATGATCATTAATTCACAGATGTCTTCCTTATGATGTTTAAAAGCAATTAGGACAAACTGATATGATCAGGTGGGATATTTGTATCTATGCAGCTTGCTATCTGTAGATAGGATTTCATAATTAATTCTGCCTTTGTTAGATGTTTGACTTCTCAAAACTAGTTTAGTGTGGCTTATGTAAGTTAATTCAATATTTTTGTGTCACAATTCAGAGAAAGAATAATTAGTTGAGAATAAATGAGAAATAACTTGAAAATGATAGATAAAAAATGCTGCAAATTTTCTAGATGAAAAGGACATAAAAGTTTCTCATGAAACAGAGAAAACTTTTTAAAATAAAGACAAATTTGGTGTTTATAAGCAGTTAACCAAAGAATAAAGTTTGTTGTAAATAAGTGTACCTCAAAAAAAAAATTAAGAAAAAAATCTTAGTTGCATTTGGTATTTATACATGCAATTCTTGTGCTTATAGGTACAAGGCTCTGAGTTTCATCCCCTAACTACAATAAGAGACAAAAACATCCCCAGCAAAACAAGACCCTCATGAAACATTCATGAGATACATTGAAACTACCAGTAAATGAAATCATGCTAGTAACTAAGTGTTGCTATGCCCATGGGAGGCCCAGGATAGCCATGTAAGTGGCATCTCTCCATCCAGGCACATCTTGCAGGTGTTTACCTTGCTTTCTGATGCCCAGCTCAGAGATGCTGTCTTTCACATAGCATGAAAGTTGATAATTCTGTTCAATTAACAACTGCACTCATTTCCAGTTACCCTGATCTTTTGTTTGCTTGTCTTTAGTTGGCAAACAAGAAATTCTGCTGGATGACCTGAGTAAAACAATGTCACCATGTGCTGCTTGCCTTTCCCCTTCCATGGCCAGGGATCAGGATGGAGCCGACCTCCTCCCAACCCTCCTTCCCATGGTCCACATTGTTTCCCCTGCTCCTCTGTGCCCACAGCTCTTAAGACCGCCAGGCACAGAGCAGCTTGCCATAAAACTTTTCCATCAAAAAAAGTGAAGTACTGCCTCCAAATGCTGGTTTGTTTTGGGGAATAGTGAAGTTTGTATTTTATTTCAGCTCCCAATGAATACCAGTTCACCAAACATACAGCTGTTTCTTCCCAATTGACCAAGAAACCAGAAAAAACAGTCATTATTTTGAGGACTTAATTTGAGATGTGTTTCCCTTAGTAATCTTTTCTATTGTACCATAAAGAGTGTGTTTTTTACTGCATTACTGCATTCTACCCTGTCTATAAAACTCAGAATTTACTGAAAAACTACTGAGTCAAAACTCTGGAGCCATCCTGGGCTTGGATTTCAAAGATGAGAAATAGCTTTCATTATCTGGGAAGCATTCATTAAAAGCCAGGCACAACAATGGGCCTTCTGGATAGACAGGGATGAACTGCATTATGACCATGCTAATCCACTGGCTAGCAAGAAACTGGACTGGGCAGGGGCTTGGACCAGCCTACCTGGGTCACAAGCCCAGTTCTGCCTGTTCAGAGCTGTTGCTTCAGCTCCCTCCTCTACGTTTCCATCTTTAAAATGGTCACACAGTGGCTGTGTGAGCTAAATCTGCTAGTAAGTTATGCATGTGGAACAATGCCTCTCATGCAATAAATGCAATATGGCAATTAAAATGTAAAGACAAGCTTACAGAATGTTCTGTGCGCCTGTTGGGCATTTCTCAGAGCCAGTGTCATGAGGAAGTGGCAGTGATCATGGCTCAAGGGTCTTCTGTCGCGCCCACCTTCGACCAGCAAGGAATGACGCAACACCAGAGCTCTTCTTGCAAGCAGTTTATTTAGGACCTTGTTAATAATGGACTCTCTCT
>LOEQ01004522.1:122931-138222 GCA_001685075.1 Bramus lutescens
GCCTTGGTTCTGTAGCCTCTCCCATACTCTGGTTTAGATACTAACAACACAGCCAATTTTCTGTTACTGGTGATTTAACTGCCAGCACACAGAGTTGCTGAGTGTTGCCCAGTCATCTTGCGATGTCAAATGAGCCAACTCTACCAAACAAATGGGATTGCACTAGGGGGTAAGCACTGGATCAGCACGTGCTTATGGAAAACGCACTATGAGCACTGTGTTAATCTAGCTCTGGGGTGAGGGATGAGTGGAAATGAAAAATGAAGACACGTGTTCTCTGCCCGTGAGGATGTACACTCCAGTGTAAGGGACAAACATCTCATCACTTTGCTGTGTGTGCAGGGCCTAGGACACTCTTTGACGTGAAGGGAATAGATCAACAAGAGAAAAATGTATGTCGAATGGCAAGGTTTTATTTCATACGAGGAGGATGTGGGGGAAGTGGGCAACCCTTTAGGGTAAACAGTATGGGTGAGTCCTGGAAGAGAATAAAAGAAAATGTCAGACTAGGGAGTCCCCAAAGTGCACTGGTGGCTATCCATAGGGTTGGCCAGCATAAGTCTAATGACTTCAGTGAGACTACATGTCTAAGGATTAATGAACCAAAGAAATTATTGATAAATTATCTTTAATTCTACACATTAAAGTTACAGATTTAATGCTGTTTTCCAACTTCTTTATTTTCTTTCTTTTTAACTCTGAACTGCTCAAGTTTGGTGGAAATACACAATACATAATTTTCCTATTTTTCTTTAATTTCTCTATGTAGTATAATATGTTCATGGAAGAGAAGATATGTCAGGCATCCTAGGCCACTCTCACTTACATAGTGATATTGAACCCAGCCTGGTTACTTGATGTATTATAAGTTGACCATAATGCTATGCATTTATTTATTTAATTAGATATTGTGTGTGTTTATGTATGGCATATGTACACACATATACAAGGGCACTCATACACAAAGAAACCAGCACCAAATGTTGGGTGCCTTCTCCGATTGCTGTGCACCTGCTGTTTTGAGACAGGCTTTTGTGAAACCCAGAGCCCATTGATTTGCTTAGACTGGCTGGCCCGTAAACCAGAGCTCCCAGGATGCACCTGCCTCCTCCTACCCCAGGCTTGACTACAGACATGTCTCTGATTTGATGAGGGAGCTATGGATTTGGATTCAGTTCTCTCTTTCACAGCAAATGCTTCCACTTGAGGAATCTTCTCTAGCCCCTGTGCTGCTTTTTTAAAAACCCTCCCCAAAGTCTGTGTCTGTTTTTTTTTTCTTACTTTTTTTTTCTTCTTCTAAGCACACATGAAAAGTTAAATTTCTGGGATCCAGCTGATGATAACGTGGTTTCTTTTTTCTTGGGAGTGCTAAGAATTAGATGGTGTCAACTTAGCCACATTGTAGCCTTTGTTCTAATTTTCAAGCAATTGTGTCATGATTGATTTCTGCTGTCTCCTGCTAGTCCCAGCCTTTTGTGAACTACCCCTATAACCAGTGTGCCGTGGTTGGCAATGGGGGAATTCTGAACAAGTCTCTCTGTGGAGCGGAAATTGATAAAGCTGACTTCGTTTTTAGGTAAGTCTTATCAATATGGCTTCTTGGACGCCAAGGAGCTATTGATTGCTTTAAAGGGTAATAGAAACAACCTATGTGCTGAGTTTTGCCTTTGTCTTTGTGATTGTATTGCTAGCATCTACAAGTTACCAGGTAGGCTTTACTGGAGGTCACAGGACTCATGAGTTCCTCAGTTTACCCATGTCAGCAGCACGAGGATATGCAAGAAGAAACTGGATGAAATCGCAGTGGAAGGTTTAGGACTGCAGGACTGATTCGAGGCTTCAGCCTGTGGGTGGGTACCACGGTTCCCTTGGAAAGACTCCCAGGAGGGGCATTTCTCTGTTCTGACAAAACTAACGCAGGGGCATTTGTTCTTCAGTTGCACTAGGAAAGATGCTGACCTAGACTTTGTATAGTCACACACAGCACCGCTTTCCAGCTTGTGAGTTGGCTCACACTGCACATCTGCTCAACGCTGGTCTGTTAATGTAGTTTTGTCTGAAAAAAAGGTAGTTTATGAGAAGAGACACAAAGTTGATTTCTGCGTGTGCTTCATGCTAGGATTCACTGACTCATCTAGCTGTAATGTGACTTAAAAGAGGGAGCAGCAGGTGTCTGCTTCTTTACTTTCTGGGAGCATCGATTTGGTACATCAAGGCCCTTTGGTCCCCATGGATTGATGATACTTGTTCTACATATTAACAACAACCACAAAGGAGGCTCAAAAACATAGCTCCTCCCTCACTCTCATCTCGTGTTGGTGATTTATATTGGTGGTAATTACACAGCGGCTGATCTGATGGTCCAGAAATTACTGAACACTCATGGAATTCATGATGGGACAGTTTTCTCGCTTTTCCTGTTTTACATTGACATGGCCAGTACTGGAATGGCCATGTTCAGTCAGCCGTTGTTCACATTTTCAGTGTTGTGTGTGGTGGGGGAGTGACAAGGAAGATAAATAATGGTTCATGTAATAGGCTTTTTATAGACTTAAAATTCCCCAAACATCTGTGGTGGGTATTATGCAAAAACATTAAGTTGACTTTATAGCAGCCATAGAAAGAACAGCTTAGCCTTAAAGTCTAGGGGGAAAAAAAAACCCTCAGCAGTTATTTGATTGATAACTTTAGGACAAGACCCAGATTTCCAGGTTTTACTTTAGCTGATACTAGGACTTTTCTGAACACACTCTTTCTTCTGAAGTTGGCCATTCAAACTGAAATAAAAACTAGGGCTACATATGGCTGGTGTCATTAAAATGCATTGAGTTTTTAAGCCTGTACTTACTTTGCCTGTGCTTGTTGGTTACAGATAGAGGTTGCCCATTTGTTTTCATTTCTGACATTGGGATACAAATTTAGTGTATAAGGAACAAGCATGACCATAACTACATTATATAGTATGCAATAACTATACTGTTACATCTGTGCATGCGTTTTATATAAATATTACACACATATTATACACATACACGTGTGCATCCTGATGTTTTCCATAAAGTCTCCTGTTATATTAGAAAGAATTTTTAAGCCTGGCATGGTGGCTCATGCATGTAATCTCAACAGTTGGGAGACTGAAGCAGAAGGCATCTTTGAGAGCTTAAGGCCACCCTGGGCTGCAGAGTGCACTCCAGTCGGCTTGGACTAGGAAGTAAGACCCTGTCTCAAACAACAGCAAAACCACTCTGGATTCTTCAAAAGAATGTGTGTCTGTCTGTCTGTGACTTGTTGCAGGAGGCTACTATTAAAGACGTTCTGTGGCCTCCTATCTATAATGAACACATATTTTTATGTATATTTTATAGCAAAGTGGGAAGTAAATATTTCATTTATTACTGTGTTTTGTAGGGCATGGAGCAAAGTCCTGCAGCCCTATCGATATTACAGATGATGTTGGCTATATACAGTGCTTTTGTGGGCACTCAGTACTTCCTTCCCATGCTCCCCTTTAAACAGATGGTTTAAGTGAAATTTAAAATATATTCCATTTTTCCTGTCATTGGAATATATCAAAATTAATGTCTTTCATGGTTTTCCAATAAAATAATTAGTACTCTTGGTTTAAGACAGCAGGATGAAAATTGCTGCAGATTTCCTTTATTAATAACCTAATTTGGTGACGATGTTATCCATACAGTATCAGAAGATACTAGTGCTCCTATGTAGGTTTTGCTTCTGGGAGACTCACTGTATTTTCAGTGCCTTGGGTTAAGTCTGTAGTGACCATCCCATTGTGAGAATATAAGCAACATCAATCAATATGGTTGATCTAAGTCACAAAATCAATAAAAAGCCTTGAAAATTCTTCAGAAGCATGACAAGGAATGATTTGTCACTTCTGGCTTTGATACTTACAAATGTCTAGGAAAATGTTAAAATCAGGTGAAATTTTGTTCAGTGTTGAAACATCATCTTAGAGACCAGTATTTCTTGTTATTTCCAAAGTGGCAATCAGGTAGATACGAAGTTCTCACTGGTTTCCCAGGCAATTGCAACAGCTGTCAGGTGTGTGTGTGTGTGTGTGTGTGTGTGTGTGTGTGTGTATTTTGAGATTTTTTTTCCTTCTTTATTCCAGGTGCAACCTCCCCCCAGTCACAGGAAATGCTAGTAAAGATGTTGGAAGCAAGACGAATCTTGTGACTGTCAACCCCAGCATCATAACACTGAAGTGAGTGCCTGCAAGCTGTCTGATAATGTCACACATTTCTCCCGCTGCTGCTGAGGCTGACATGCCCCACAGCTGAGCCAGCTTCTTGGGAAAACAGAAAAGAAGACATCTGCAAGGCTGTACTCTCATCCAGACTGGGCTTTGTCAGGAGAATGACTCAGTTGTACTTCTAGGGTCGTGAGCTCCTACAAAGGAGAGTTTATCTCTTCCACTTAAAAAATAGGGAGTGCGGTTTCTTCCATTTTTTTCAGAGTCTTCATGCTATGTACAGTTTCTCCTTGATTGTGTGTGTGTGTATTTGTGGGGTTTTTTTTTGACAAAACTATTTACGAGTTTAAGAGGAAGTTCTAGCACAGCCTGACAAGCCCCATTGGCTTTCACTTTCAGTAGTTTGTTATACAGAATATTTTCCATGGCTTCTGTAATGTAACTGTCACAGAATATTGATTCGTTCATAAAAATTCCATATATACTTTGCTGCATTTTTTTCCTGTCAGAAAGAGACTCCTAGCACACACCTTGAGTGCCCGCACTGGATCTCTGTGAGTTCCAGGACAGCCAGGGCTACAGAGAAACCCTGTGTCAAAAAAGAAGCAAAGAGAGAGACTTCTAATCATTAGTAATAGATGAGATTCCTCAAATTGTTCTAGAGTCTCCGAGTGAGAAGAAAACAGTGTATCTGCCTTCCAAAAGCTAATCGTGAAAACATTTTACTTGAAAGAGTTCTTTCTCGGGTATCAGGTGACACAGAAGAGGGTGACAGCCTAAATCAGCAAGGAAATTGTAACAACATGCAAATGTATATTTTTAGGAGGGCATAGGCTCTCTAAAAAAAACTATTTGGTGATTAAATTTGTAAAATAGATAAAAAAGTTGATTTTTAAATATATATAGGCTGTGGTGTTTGGTTAGAAGTAAGTTTAAAGGTATTGAAAAGCCAATGTAACAGTAGATAATGGGTTGTAATATAAAATAATAGAAGAAATGTCTTTCTGCGAATAAGTCTCTGTAGATCAAGAGAGAGGAATGAAAACCAGGTATTGATATTGATATATTACTTGATCGATGTTTCTAAGTCCGTGGTTTGACTTTTTAATATAATGGATATAAATAGTTGCATTTTTGACCAGATATGTATTTGACATTGTATAAGTAAAATTATTACTTTGATTATTATTATTACTGCTATGATGATGATGATTGTGATTTTTTTTAACTTGACAGATACAAGAACTTGAAGGAGAAGAACACAAAGTTTCTGGAAGACATTTCCACCTATGGAGACACATTCCTTCTCCTGCCTGCCTTTTCCTACAGGGTCAACACAGGCATCTCCTTTAAAGTCTACCAAACCCTCCAAGAGTCCAAAGTTCAGCAAAAAGTTCTCTTCTTCCATCCCAGTTACCTGAGGCGTCTTGCTCTTTTCTGGAGAACTAGAGGAGTGACAGCGTACCGCTTGTCCACGGGCCTAATGATAGCAAGTGTTGCTGTGGAACTGTGTAAAAATGTGACGCTCTACGGATTCTGGCCTTTCTCAAAAACTGTAGAAAAGGCACCTATCAGTCACCACTACTATGACAACAAGTTACCTAAGCGTGGTTTCCACCAAATGCCCAAAGAATTTAACCAGATGCTCCAGCTCCATATGAGAGGGATCCTCAAACTACAGTTAGGCAAATGTGAAGTGGCTTAAAGTTTCTTAATATGAGAATAATATCAAGAGGATGTGATAGGTGAGTCATGATGTCACCGAACACTAAAGGAGGGAGGCTCAGAGAGTCGAGGATTGTGAAAGAGTACCCCAAGTTGGCTAGACCAAAACTCCCCACTAACTTCCCAGCCTCCATTAGCCACTCAGTCCAACCTCCAAATTTCTCTGAAATCGAGCTCATGATATCAGACTCAGACAAGAAAATTCTTGAGAGAATGTTTTAAAGCTTCTTGGCATAGGATTTGATTTGAGGTAGGGCCTCACTGAATGTTTCCTAGTTACTATTTGTAATAGTCATTTCCAGTTCTACTGGAGTGGTAATGAAACTGAGCCAAAGATCCTTTTTGAAGAGAATGGCTGAATCACAAGGATTCATCAATTTCTTACTCACAGCCCTTCCTTTATTAAAAATATCTTCCCATTATCTTCTTTTTCCTAAAGAGTACCTAGAAAAATATATCATTAAATAAGAAAGTGCTGATCATTTAGGAAGAAAATTCTTTTTTACGTGGCCATGTTCCTGCTTTTGACTCAGTTCACTTATGATGTTAGCTGCATTGAGCTGATGGTTGGATTTTGGGGCCTTTCCTTGCCTCTTTTGTCTACATTTTCTTTACTGTTATCATTTTATACTAAATTACTTCTTCAAGGTTCTGCTTTTCTCCTCCCTCCCCGACTGAAAAAATCTACTCAATGACATAGGTAGTTAAATACTTACCGCTTCTCACCTTTTATCTTGTCTGTGGAGTTAACTCATCCAATTTTTAAAAATATTGAACATCTATTTGATGTCAGGCCCTGGGACCAGGCTCTGTGGGAGGGTATGAAGACATTGCCATTGGCAGAAAAACAAGTGCACACCGTTGATTGATAAGACACCACAATTCTCATCAGGACAGTTACAAACACAGTACTGGAAGGATCGCAGACAGGAACAGTTAGGTCTCTTCTAGTAGAATCAACTTCATTGAAACTAGTTCAGAGAAGAGGTGGTTCCCAAATTAGAACTAGAAAGCAGTCGATTCTTGGCAAATTCAGAGGATTCTAGGTAGAAGGAAAGTAACAGGAAGAGAAAGCCTGTCCCTTGATTCTGATCATCAAAACAAGGGTGCTAGAAGGTAGAACGGGAAGCTGCCCTAACGCTTCATGTTATGGGAGAGGACAGGGTGTGGAGGTGATGGCTTTTGCACACATTGGTGAAGTGGGAATAATTTGGATTCAGGTACTTCAGGAAGAAGACTTAGCATGGAAACCCCTCACATATTTCTCCAAGGAGAGATGAAGGTTTTCATGAGAAATTATACTCGGAAACGTCAATCCATAGTAAAATTTGAGTAAACGTTAAATATGAGCACTTTACATTCACCCCTTTGCTGATATCCCAGTGATGGCCCTTACTGTAAATCATAACACATTTATTAAGTTATTTGATGATATATATTCATGTGCGTGCATTCCTGCTTATCCATGGATATTCCCAAGAAATCTAAGACAGAAGTATAGAAGATGAGATCCACATTCCAAGATAACCATAAATTTTATTTTTAATTCTTACCTGAGCCATCTTATTGCATATCAAATGGTTTTTTGGGAGAATACTGTGTTGTGAACTCTTCATTCTGATATAACCTTGTATTTGACATTTGTAATGTTATTTCTTTTGTTCTTTTATAGCAAATTAAACTTATTAGCTTTAAAATTTATGAAAGGTTCATATATAAATATTTTCAAAAGATCAAAGGCTTCTAAGTTACATAAAATCAAACTTATTTATCATCTTTCTAATTCTGGTGAATAGAGACTCTTTTATGCTGCTGCTAATGGATTTAATTAGCTTTAAGTATCTCCTTAGCAACATTGGTCATGTTTCAATCATGATATTAGCAAAGAAATATTTTTAAAGTGGATCAGAAAACTACCATTTTTATAATTAATAAATATATTTCTCAAAATATTTTGTGTCTGGTAGAAACAAAGTCTTTTTGATAGTATTGGGAATACATGATTGATGAACAAAAGTAGGCTTATTGACTTAAGTTATTAAATAAACAGTGTAGAGATATTGCAAAATGTTCTAGCAAAAAAAATATGTCTGGCTAGGAAATTTTGAACTTACTTAGTGTAAAATAATATGCTATTTTAACTCAGGAGATTTTAAACATAAAAAAACAACTTTTTAGTGTCACATACATGGATTTCAGAAAGTCTCAAGATAACCTGAGGCTAATGATCAATTCAGTAGAAAAAAATCCTTGAAACTTCTGTACAGAAAAGCACAGAGTTCTCCACATGGAAACTGTTGATTCGTTTCTTGCTTCGTGTTTGTGTTGCCAAACCTGATTGTGTTTGAAGATAGTCAGACGGGTCCCTGAGATTTCCTGAGTGCTGTCGGCAGATCTCATGCCACGTAGTCCACAGAGCTACAGGATGGAGTTCGGGGCTGTCTTCGGTGCTTTGCTCATAGTATGGAACTTGCAGGAATTCACTGCCATGGGACAAGAAGAACTGTGATTAAATGATTGCCATTCCCAAAGCTGATGTGCTGTTTGCAGAAACTCACGCGCTGTGTTGTGCACTCGATGCATTATACGCTACATGCATGTCTCCAACACATTCTGCTTTAAATCTACCTCCCACATGAGTCTGTAGTTGTGATTTTGCCGTGGTTTGAGGCTTTTGGCTAGTACTCAAACTCTCTTTAGAAGAGCCCACATCTAACATGAGTGGGTGGCTCATTTACATCTGGATATTTCCTCCCTGGGTGAGCATGACTTTCCCTTTGTTCCCTTGTGATTTGCCAATAGTACGCTTCCGTTCCCAAAGCCAACATGACTAAAAACATTCTAAAATACTCTAGCATATGAATTGTGGTAATTCAGGTATATCAAGTATGTAATTTGTAAAAACAAAACTTAGGGGTTTTTGTTACTTATTGGTAGTTAATACTATCTCAAGCTTCTGCCAAGATCAACACGCACAAAAACTCCTGTAGACTTATTGATTAACCACATCAAATCTGACAACACTATCAAGGAGTTTGTGTGGTGAGCGTTGCTCAACTGCTGGTAAGTGGATTGAATTTGATACTCTGCTACTTAATTCCAGTCCATCTATAGGCATTAAAGATAGTCGGAATACTAGTGCTAGGTAATGGCAGACTTTCAGTTAAGATTTTTTGGATACTTCATGCTTCGAGGTTCTAAGAGACATACTAGTTTGCTTGATTTTATATTCTGTTTGTTGTTTGTCATCATCAGATAATGTTAACAAAACAATAAAATTCAAAATAATTTCTTATCAAATCCAAAGGGAAAAAAGAATACGCATTCAAGTTTATGAGAACAAGACTGTGGACAAAGGTATGGTTGTGTTTGTTTTTTTAACTTTCAAAGAAAGGCAAAGACAGAGCATGAGTTCCATGAAAGAAGATTTCATGCTACATGTGAATTTAAACCTAGCAAATGTATGGACTTTGAACAGATAATCAAGGGCACTTTGTCCCCGAGAACTTTCTTTGCATAGAGTACTGAACTGGGCCATAAATTAGACCCACTTTTGCTTAGACCTTTTTTCCATGATTACAAAAAATCTTGCTACTTAGATGCCACATCTTTCAAGCATTTTGAGTCATTCCAGGAAATTCAGGAGACTTTGGGAAAATTAAAAAGTAGCGTGTAACAGGTATGCTATGATCTTAAAACTATTATAGAAGTATAGTTTTATGTAACATATATATTATTGACATAATATTATATGAAATATTATTTTACTATTGAACACTGAAGACATTTAAGAATCTGTTATATCTGAGAGACACAGAAATATTCCTTCTCTATTTGTAATCCAAAAATCCAGATTAATAATATTTCCTATTTATATGTGATTATGAAGGCTGGATAAAAACACCTCCTGACTTTTGGTACTTTGAGTCATTTCTCTTCTAGGATCATTCTTTTTATAAAAATATTCAAGTGGTGAATGATAAAGACACACTGCTTATATAATGGGGACAGTCAAACTCTTTTTAAAATTAATTTATATTATTTGCATTGGTGTTTTGCCTGTATATATGTCTGTGTGAATCCCCTGCGTCAGATTCCCTAAAACTGGAGGTAGAGACAACTGTGGACTGTCATATCGGTGCTGGAAATCCAACCAGGGTTCACTGGAAGAGCAGTCAATGCTCTTAACTGCTGAACCATCTCTCCAGTCATGACAGACAGTCAAGCTGTTTAAAAGAGAGTTTTGGAATACAGATCATTACACGGGAAGAAATGGATACCTGCACAGCACCATGGGAGGTGAGAAGTCAAGCTCTAGACAGATTCGAGGGTAGCAACATAACAGCATAAAGCTAAGGAAAAAATACAGAATCAAAGACTGCACTCCTGCACCTAATGAAAGGAACATTTTAAGTAACTAAGCTAACAAATGACAGATATGACTATATTAAAATGAAATATTTCTACTCATTAAATGACATCACAACACTCATAGCCTCGTGACAGACATTTCAGGGGAATGCCATCACAAGTAAAATTTTAAAATGAGCAAATACTAATATGGATGTGGTTTACAAAGGAATACCTAGGCAGCTAATAAGAACAAGAAGTAGTCAAACTGACTAGGAAGCTGAGAAGGGAAAATTGGAGTGAATGTTACATCCATTGTATTGGCCAAAGTTAGTGACGTCATTAATTCCTAGTTTGGGTGGATGCATAAATTAATTCAACATTTTGGAAAGCAGTTTGGAGGTGCTGTGTAAAAGTCATCCCACAGCTGTGCTATATGACTCAGCCATCTCACTTGAGGATTTATGTGCCAGAGAACTTCCAGGAAAAAATACTAAGACAGACAATTAGACAAAAGAACTTTCCATGTTGGGAAATTAATGAGTTAAGTTTTGTGGGTACAGTATGTGGAAAATAATACAGCTGTTAGAAACAACTGGCTATAGAGAGATGAAGAGAATAATAAGAATGGGTCTTAAGATTTCATCATAAAGGAGAAATGATCTACGTCAATGCCATTCTGTTACTTCAAAGTATATACTTTAATGCGTATGTATCAATGTTATATGTCAAATACAAGAAGAGAGAGAGTAATGGGAACGGGCTTATGGATAAAATACATCATCACACAGCCATGGACACATAGATTCTTATTCTCACATTAAGTATTTTACTAACATCAAAATAGAATCTAAGACACAAAACTAAGTAATTTACATAAGGTTGCATCGTAGGAGCAAAGGTAGCATCGAACTCTCATGTCTGACTATAAAGCCATTTCCCCCACCCAGTATGCAAGTACAGAGAGAAGGGAAAAACCAAGGCTACAACTGACACATAACTGATCGAGCATATTGAAAGTGTACAACTTGCAAAGTTTTGACCTGTGCATACTCATGACACCATCTCCACTATCAATATGCACATCCATTTGCCCCCAAATGTTTCCTTGAGCTAATTTGTAATCAGTTATTCTTACTATTGATGTTTCTACCCTTCTTCCTAAGAACTCCGAATCTGTTTTTCTATAGACTAGCTTACATTTTTTACAATATAGACGGTTTACATTTTTTTTAGAATTTTGTACAAATGAAATCATGCTACATACATTCATGTGCTGTCTTGCTTTTTCTTAAAATGATGCCATGAAGACTGATTGTGGTTTGTATATCAGTAGTTCACTTCTTTAATTTCTGGGTAGAGTCTTGTTGTGGAATTGTACCACACAGTCTGTTTGTATGCCCACCTGTTTATATACAATCTTGTTGTCTAGTGGTTGTGGATACTCCTAATAAAGTTATCACCAACAGTCATGTGCAAGTCTCTCTCACTGCACATCGTTATTTCTGTGGGGTGAAATCCAGGATGGGAATGGCCAGGTCACAAGGTCAGTGTGTGACTAGCATCTTTAACAACCAGTTGACTGATGAAAGTCTTAAAACTTACTTAATTCTAGTTTGTTGAGTTTCCATAATTTTTGTTTGAAATGAAAAACCCTTTGCCAAATCCAAGGTCACTGAGATGTTCTGTGTTTTTGTTTAGGGGATTTATAGCTTAGTCCTTCCAAAGTGTGAGTCACTTTGAGGTAAGTACATTTTGTGCATATTTAAGGTGTGAGATAAAGTTCAAAGCTAGTATTTTACATATATCCAAAATATTTTGCACATGTCTTACAACTCCAGTAAACTTACTGAAGAGATATTTAGACTTATTTGCTTGTGGATTCTATCTATTTCCATTGATTTATCTGTTTTTATGCCAATATCTTATTTTCACTGTTGTATGATGTCATAAGTCTCAAAATAAGAAAGTATGCTTACTAATAGTATACCATGTGTGTGTGTGTGTGTGTGTGTGTGTTGCTATTCTGAAAGATTTTGTATAAGTTTGTTGTTTTGTCATTATATGTTTGGTAACATTTACCAAAAATACCATTTGGGATATAGTTTTCTATGAGGGAAGATTTAATCTCAGCAATTTCTTAAATAGGCATGGGACAATTCAGCTTGTTATTTTCTAGAGCATAATTTTGTCCTTTATCCTTCTACTGTGAGTAGTGAAGCTGAGCTCCACCAAGTTGCTCATAGCTTCCCTTTCCCTTGAACATGGCATTGTCTGCTGTGATTCCCCTGTGTCCTTTTCTCTTGTGATTACAACTTGTGTCTTTTTTCCCCAATTGACCATCTCAGAGAACCAGATTTTACATTGCTGACTAGATAGTCAATATTTTTTTCAGTTTCATTTTTTTTATTTCTTACAGTTTTTTAAAACATGGGAATCACATGTTTTTCTTTCGATGCCATTCTCCACAACTTTTTCCAATGTTGGAGTTAAACTCAGGACTTGCACATGTTGGACAAATGCCCCACCACTGAGCTGATTCTCAAGTCCAAGAAAACTTGATGCATTTGGTTACCTTTTTATTTCCTCCCCCAATATCCTCCTCCGTGTGCATGTCTGGCTGGAGTCCTTCCTCAGTCCTCTGTCCTCAGTCCTCCATCCTCAGTCCTCCATCCTCAATCCTCCATCCTCAGTCCTCCGTCCTCCATCCTCAATCCTCCATCCTCAGTCCTCCATCCTCAGTCTTCCTTCCTCAGTCCTCCATCCTCAGTCCTCCATCCTCAGTCTTCCTTCCTCAGTCCTCCGTCCTCAGTCCTCCGTCCTCAGTCCTCCATCCTCAGTCCTCCACTGTGTTTTCATGACACTTGCATTCTGCTGTCCTTTATAGTCTCTTTCTCACCACTCATGATTCCCTTTCTCTGTTCTTGGCCTATCTACACACACATGTAAATACATTTATATATACATCTCTATATAAATTTTAATCTAAATTCTTCTTGTGAGAAAAAGCATGGTATTTGCCTTTCTAAATCAGGCTTATTTGTTTCAAATAATTATTTACAGCTCTACTCATTATTTTGCAAAATTTTACTATTTTATTTTTCATTCTGAATAGGTAGCACTTTTCTTTACCATTCATTGTTGATGGACATGTAAGCTGGTTCTGTTTTCTGCCTACTGTGAATAGAGAAGTAAGAACATAGATGATATGTAGCCTTTAGGTATGCTGACCTTATGATACATATCCAAACGTGGTACAACTGGCTCATAGTCCACTCGGCAGCCACACAAAAACTAAGCCTTTACTATCTTGTTTAAAACTAAAATCTTTGTGGTGCTTTATTTTTTTCATTTTTCTTTCTGACAAAAGAAATAAAAAATAAGACTTTTAACAATGATTTTTAAGTTGATCTGTACATCTTTGCTTGTTTTGAGGCAGGTTTTATTAGCTCACGCTAGTCTTGAATTCTTGGTCTCTTGCCTCCACAAGTTGCATGTGCCAACACACTATCTTTATTATTTCCATTGTATAAATGAGAAAATTGAGGCTAAGAAATTTGCCTAATATCATATAATATTCAAGCCTCAGAGCCAGGAATCAAGTACAGAATGGATGCCAAAAGACTGTGAGCTCAGGGATCATTTATATTATTTAGTTTTATTGCTACTGGTGGCATTTATTTGAAAAAATATTACCACAATGTTTAAAATTTTAGAATTTTACCATCATTACATTGGATTTTTATTTTGTCATCAGATTCTGTATTAGAGTTTCTATTTTCTGGATTTAGATATTTTAATTTAAGGACCTATATATATTTCTAATGTATGCTTTAATATATTTACATAATTTATGTTTTATTATTTTATATGTTTTAGATATGTTTTACTATGTGTATTTTATATTTTTGAAACATCCAATGTATTACAGACTCCTGAGGTTTTTTGAAAATTAAGACTGTGTGGTGCTTTTGAAAGTGTGTGTGTGTGTGTGTGTGTGTGAAAGAGAGAGAGAGAGAGAGAGATCCAATAAAATATCACTGAACTATTATCATATTCTCTGTCTTTTAGTGGTCTTAAAGAACTTTAACATCTTTAGCTCAACTAATACTGTCTTCTTTGGTGTTTAATANTGTGTGTGTGTGTGAAAGAGAGAGAGAGAGAGAGAGAGATCCAATAAAATATCTCTGAACTATTATCATATTCTCTGTCTTTTAGTGGTCTCAAAGAACTTTAACATCTTTAGCTCAACTAATACTGTCTTCTTTGGTGTTTAATACACTGGTCTCATCTGTTATGGAAATACAGATAATCAAAAATCAAGGCAAATAGTAAACAAAACTAATAGCAAGTTTGTAGGATGTGCACAGACATTTTCCAAACTTTGATATCATGTATTGAAGGTTTATGCCACGCCAAGCTCTCTAGATAATGCTTTTCATGTGTTGCTATGAATTTTACCACAATTTCGAGATGGCTTTCTTATTTCACAGATGAGAAACCATGAGAGACTCAAGTTCTTTCCACTACAAGTATCAAAAACCCCATTAATGTGGCCTGAGCTCTTTTGCAATCTTGGTCCAGAGACAGAACAGCTAATCCTCCGGTCCTGGCCTCATGTTCCCATGAGTATCTCAACCCAGCTTAGCTCAGTGTGTTGATCTCAGCCAATGTCTGTCTTTCGGAGAGATAAAAGCCATGTCTTCAGTGGTTACATTACACATTGATACATGCCCAGAGTGGACAGGGTCACTTCTGAACCAGTTCAAAGAAGGAAAGAATTGACTTTCTTCACAAAGCTCAGAAAACCCTTCCTTATTTCTAATTGGCTCAAACTGTTCATGAGCCCAGAGTGGAATCAGTCACTGATAAAGGATTTTATATACCACCTTGACATTTGTAGCATGAGGGCCAGCTTGCTGGGGTTTCTGTCCCGCCCAGGTACGCCACAGCTGGCCAGTCCCAAAGAAAATCACACAGAGATCTCCATAAGTTATAAA